>CAUYRH010135517.1:0-24240 GCA_963574655.1 Perodicticus potto | reverse complement strand
TTTCCTGGCCAAGGAACCCATACACCTATATATACCCTGAGGCTAGAGGCCTAGAGGAGGAGACAGGGAAAGACCGGGAGAGGAACGGAGAGAGCTTCTCTCTCCCTACTTGAAATCTCTCCCACTACCAAGAGCTTTGGTGTTTTCTGTATTCTTTTCTGTAAACCAATTCTGTCTTACCATGGAGGGGTGGGGGGGGGGAATAATGTAATGAAGAATAATAAAATACATGTATTTAAAAATAAATAAATAAATAACAGAAACTGGATGCAAAGTATGTAGGAACCCTCTGTATTAACTTTTCCATGTATCCTTCACTATTCTAAAGTAAAAAGTTTATTAATTTTTTTTGTTTGGTAAGTTTATCAATTTTTAAAAGCAGGGATGGTCCACAAAGAATATGATTAAGATATACAGCTTATAATCAGGTAGAGAAGAAAAAAAGTACATCAAAAAATATTGAATTGCTCCAAAAGAAGGCAGAAAGCTAGGCATGATGGTTTGTACCTGTAGACCAAGCTGCTTGAGAGGTTGAGGTGGGAGGGTCGCTTGAGCTCCAGAGGCCAGCCTGGACAATATAGAAAGACCTTGTTTCTTAGAGAGAGAGAGAGAAAGAGAGCAAGATGAGAAGTGTCTGTGTGGAGAGGGCTTGATAAGCATTGTACACAGCAAACACAAAAGAAAGCAACAGACATAAGGACTGAGTTTTAAGGACGCAGTATCTCTTGTCCCCTGGTTTAGTATTTGTCTGCCATCTTCCGACTCCCTTCTCACTCCTAACTCCTCCATTTCACAGTGCAGCTCAGTGAACCAATTAACAAATATTTACTGAGTCCCTGGTGTAAGACCCTCAGTAAATGCCATGGGACCATATTCCTGGAAAAAACACGGTGGCTGACCCAAGGGCCTCCTTCACGAGTGCCTCCCAGACCCAGCACGGGGCCAGGTGCAGAAGGCAGTGCTTGGCAGGTGTTTGTCCGAACTGTCTTCCGCAGGGGAACAGGACTGTGACTGCCCAACAAAGTCACCTGGGGAGCTTTCAATAAATACCGCTGCCTACAGCCACATCAACAGACATTCCTCTAGTCCAGTAACTCTCAACCTGCCTAATGCCGTCATATATTTTCATTGTTACAAAGGGGTCGCGACCCACAGGTTGAGAACTGCTGCCCTAGTCTTTGGTGAACATGGCCAGAATACTAGTGTATTTTACAAGGCTGACCAGAAAAAAGCCGAATGTTAAGATGTCAGTTAGTCATTACAGTACAGATGTGAGAATTCCAGACCAGCACCTATTCCCTCCCTCCAGCAGCAGCTAACTCACTGTGCGGAAAGGAACAGAGTTAAGCAGCTGCAAAGCAAGGGATGCCAGAGATTCCCGGGAAGCCTCCAGAAGCCAGGAAGAGGCAAAAACATATTTCTCTCCATGCTTTAGAGGAAGCACAGCCCTGCCAACCCCTTGATTTCAGAATTCTAGCCTCCAGAACCACGAGACAATAAATTTCTATTGTTGTGAGACACCCAGCTTGTATTTCTTTGTTAAGTACAGGAATCCAGTACAGCTTTCCACTTAGATTGGGAGGGGAGGGACAAACAAGAGAAAACTTTATAATCTAACAGAAAGCAGGAAACATTTTTCATAGAAAAAATAAGAAAGATTTTATACAACAAATACAAAATAACACGGCAGAAATAAATCTAAAAGTACCAGTAATTCCAAAACCATGGACATACTAAATTCACTTAGCATACCAAATGGTGGATGGGTTTATAAATATGATTCAGTGATATATGACTTTCAAATGCCATTTCTAGAACAATAGGATAAAACCATGCGAGATATATAAAGAATAAAGAAAATGAAAAAGACACACCAAACAGTAACTTAAAAAAAAACATCCTGATATAGCAATACTGATAACAGAGATAAAAAGTAACAATTCATACTCATAATACACTAAGAAGTAATAACACTAAGAAAAAATAACTTAAATAACTTCAATGTCCCTAAACAATATATCTAGCAGGTTTGTGCTAGGGACCAGTTTCATGAAACACGATTTTTCCACAGACTGGGGAAGAGGAGGGCAGGGGCCTTGGACTGTCTTAAGGAGTAAGCAACCTAGATCGCTCACAGCACAGTTCACGGTAGGGTTCGTGTTACTGTAAGGTAACGGTAAGGTACGTTCTTAACGTCCATTTACGTGGTCTTCTTATATAGTTGAATGTTAACAAGAATGAGGCAACTCCGTGTTTACAGATGTGGGAGAGCTCCAGGCTCTGCATGGTGCAGAACAATGTGTATTGTCTCAGTCCTAATTTTTATAAGGAGGGGGGGTGTTTACATTCCAGAAACACAGCCAAGAATCTTCTAGAAGTAGCTGCTTCTGGAAAGAAGTATTAGGCAACAGGAGACACCTACTTTCACAAAATATCTTTTTCAAACATTGGCAGTTTTACCATGTTTGTGTATTATTATTCAAATAATAAATAGGCAAAAGCCCTTGATCATTTTATTTATTCACTTAATATAATATCTAAACAAAATAAAGTCTCTAGTGATAACCCTAATAAACTTATTGCAGAAATTCCAAATTGCTTCGCACATTCCCTTCAAATTCCTTTATTGATGATCTGCCAAGTCTAACATGTCTGTACAATTAAACCAGCAAACGAGTTCAACGAGAACTCCTCTCTTACAGGGAGATAGGTACTATAGGTTTGTTCTTAAGTTGAATTTGTATTTAAGTGGGAACAGGTACATTTACCTGTAAAAGCCCCCATTCTTAAGTGCAAGTGGTGTATCAGTCAGATATTTGTAACTCAGGGACTCGCTGTAATAGCCTCCGTTCGTAAGTGTGACTTGTATAAGTTGAATGTTTGTAACTCAAGGACTGCCTGTATTAGCTGTACATGGAAAGGTGCTTAGTCAAAAACAGCAGGGCAGGGACAACACAAACAAATGGAAGACTGCTGCCTTTCATGGCAGATCAACTTGATGAACCACGGCTCCCTCTTTGATCTCTTCCCCTTCCCTACATTCTGGCCCTGCCTCAGGACCTTTGCATGCACTGTTTCTGTTTCCTGGAATGCTCCCACCCCAGACTTACTCCATGGCTTCCTCCCTGGATTCACTCAGTTCTCTGTCCACAGGTCACTTAAAAAGGCCTGCCCTGGCCAGCTTATTTAAAACAGTATTGCCCTCCCAATCTATTTCCTTACCCTGTTTTATTTTTTTTCATGTCTTACCACTACTTGACATAATTTTTTTACCTATTTGTTGGCCTCCCATATTAGAAGGTAAGCCCCATGAAGACAGGGACTTTATTTACTACTATCTATTAGGACCAGAAACACATTGTAGATACCAAGTAAATATTTGTTCCCATAAATAAAATAAAATTTGCAGATGGAAACTCTATAGTACGGTTTTCTTTATCTTTTGGTCTAACCCTTTCTAAAGTGTTTATTTTTGAAAATTGTAGCTTTCTCTCATCTTTTATGCTAGCTAATGATGAAAGAAAAGACAAATGGAGAAAAGCTCTCTTTGGAAAAAGAGGAAGCTCAGGGATGGAGAAAAAATTGGTATTATGATGCCGGATTTTGCTTAAATTCACCAGACTAACATGTTACTGGTTCAGAAATTGCATTTATTTTCTTGGTCCTCCAACCCTAAAAGAGAGGGAAAACCTTCTTTCAGACAGTATGGGAAACAAACCACTAATGCTAGAGAAATATAAAAAAATTCTAAAGATGAAAAATTCATAGATTTAGGGAAGCTATTGGAAGCTAAGAATATAGGAAAGACACTCGCCCTCATGACCCAGCCAGTCTTAGTCAGATTTAGCTAGATTCCTAAGGGTCAAGGATTCAGCTGGATAGACACGCCTTATTCCTGTCAAATTCAGCTCCTTACTGACCTCTCCCATATCTTCCCTGGGCCTCACTCATCAAAGATGGCACTAACCTATTGCAGAGAACCACAGAGACAGAAAAAAGTCTCATCACCTTGCCACCTCTAAAAAGTTCTGCCCAGAAGGCACTCCCCACATTTGTTCTTGAAGGGAGCCCCATGTCCCATTATGCATTGAGTCATAAGCTCACCGGTCACCTTATTCTCCCCAACTCTGACTCAAAGAGAAAATGGAGTTAGGTGTGGGCAACAAGCCAAATGTTCCACTGTCCCCAGCTCTTTCCCAACACAGCCGGTCACCCCATAACTATAGAAAAATCTGTCTAATTTCTGCCACATCCACAGAGGCCCTCTGAGAGCAGGTTATATACTTTTGTGAATTTGTGCACAGCCTGGTGTCAGCCAAATAAACCACTTCTGAATCCAATTACAGTAATAAAAAAAAAAAAAACACCATCTACTATTAAAAAAACATAAAGAAAGAAAAGAGGGTGAGAAAGAGAAAGAAAAGAAGGAAGGGATGGAGGGATGAAGGGAATAAAGGAAAGAAATGAAAGGAAGAGGGGAGCCTTCTCTGCTTCCCACCCAGGGGCTTTTCCAGTCTCTAGGAAGTTCTTCTTATAGTTTAACCTATTTTCCCCTTGAATCAATACAAGACTTATATGTGTCCCATTTTCACTGAGGTGGAGAGGAGTCCATAAATATGGTCTATGTTTATATCTTTAGTTATTTAAGGGCCCTTCTCTGCCTGTTCTTCTCTGCATGGTTCTCTTCAAGTCCATGACAATCATCCAATTTATTTCAATGTCCCCTTGATCTTAAGAAACTGAAAACTCGAACAAGAGACTAAAAAAAGTTATATTGCTGCAAGTTCTGCTCCTCTAATCCTTAAACTTGCCCAATTATTATACCTCTTTGCTTATTATATTTTAAACAGCGCAGGGAATGAAAAAAGAATTGCCTTTTTGAGCATCTGTCACTATTGACTCTAAGTTACCTCTGAAGTGCATGCTTACAGCATTTACCTAAAATTATTAAGTGATCTGGTGACATTATTACAAGAGGGGGCAGGAAGAGTGTCAACCTAATGAAGTGGCAGATAATATCTGATGATCTCTGTCTGAAAATCAGCACGGGCCAGGCTGTGTGCTGATCAAATCACCAAATGCCCTTTGCCTTGGACAACAGCTGCCTTTGTCTACACCTGAGAGGAAAAGGAGCTGCCTCCTTCCCAACCTTAATCAGTTTAGTGGGGAATGGCTTATGTTCCATGGGAAAAACTGGGCTCTCTGCTTCTAGGGCAAGCATCCAAAGCAAGGGGCTCCAGGAGGCAATAAACCATTCCTTCCTCAGTTGGAACTCAAACCATCTCCTTAGAAGAGGGACATTCTCTCTTTGAGTTCAGAATTGCCTGCACTTTTCAGAGTGCCTATGTATAATAAGGTCCCTGTGTATGTTTATTGAATAAATGAATGAGTGAGTTAGTAAAATGTGCATTTGGTTCTGAACTTCCTGGTAACCAAAGTAAAAAGGAATGGAATGGGATATAAAAAAATGGAATATCTCCATTTATATAATAATAGTTTTCATATGTGCATAATAGAGAAAATTACTTTAGAAAACACAATGCTGGCTCGGTGCCCATAGCTCAGTGGTTAGGGTGCTGGCCATATGCACTGGGGTTGGTGGGTTTGAACCCGGCCGGGGTCTGCTAAACAACAACTGCAACAAGAAAATAGCGGGGCATTGGGCAGGCGCCTGTAGTCCCAGCTACTTGGGAGGCTTAGGCAAGAGAATCGCTTAAGCCCAAGAGTTTGAGGTTGCTGTGAGCTGTGATGTCACAGCACTCTATTGAGGGCAAGATAGTGAGACTCTGTCTCAAACAAACAAACAAACAAAACCCACAATGCTACTAACACTGTTTGAAGACTGTTTAGCACATGCATCTGTGCATTCTTAACCTTTGACTGCCAATGACATGTATAGGCATTCAAATAAGATGTTCCTTTGGTGCAAACAATGCCTGTAGGTATCGTTCACTTTGCAAATAAAAACTTGACAACACATGTCACTGTTATGTTCCTGACTTGAGTCTATAAGCATCAGACACTTTACTCTCAATATTTTTCACAGGTGTACAAATAATGGGTTCTTGTGGGAGTATATATAAATATGGAGTATGATAAATTCAAAGAGTCAAGTTCAGAAGACTCAATCATTGTTGGAGAATTTGGATATAGAGGTAGCTTTAAAAATACTTCTTACAAAAAAAATTGTCAGGTACCTCAGAATCTAATATGGAAAATGAAAGTACAGAACCTATTTGAAATTTAATATAAGTCAATCTTCAGCAACTTCAATGGATAGATGACAATTTGAATTCAAAAATATATGATTTTGATGTTTTGAATTGTACCATATGAAAAAATGATTATCAAATGTTTATTGATATAGCAAAGCTTTATCATTTCATATTAATTTCTTGCATATTACCTTTTTATAAATATAAATATAAAATATTGAAACTGAAACCAACTTAGGTGAATTATTTTGATTAGTAAGAAACCAAAACACATCCAGTAGCAGGCTGTGTGTCGTAATGGTTGTTGCAATGCTGCATACCTCATTTGGCACATTTCGTTTCTAAGTGCTCCACAGTCAAAGGGTTAAAATCTTTTGCTGAAAACCCGTGCAAAAGGCCAGTGCTGTCTGCTTTATTTGCTAGCTGGTAAAATCTGTTGGTCACACATGGATTTTCCCATAAGTACCTGTTTATGTGGCAAAAGTCAGGCTCAGTAGCTGGTTCTCTGCATCCTTAACAGTCAACATAAACAGAGTATGAAGCTGCTTTCATTCAAACTGGCTGGTGGGGCCTGGAACAGGGGAGTACACATGGCCAATGGCAGCTAACTCCCAAGGGAGTAAATTTGGCTTCACAGAACATCCATGATTTCTCAGAAAGCAGTCAGAGTTTACTTGCTAATTATGAGCAGCTGTGATAATGCTAGACTTATTTTTCCTCCCTAGGCAAATATTTAGAAATGATAAGAGACTGAATCTGTATATTCAAACAGAGGAGTAGAGAATAGAAGAGAGAACATAATTGAATTTTAAAAACTAATTTCATTAAAAAATACTACCACACATACTCACTCAACCCCAAAGAAAAGAAGCCATAATATATTGTACCTGGCTTCTAAGCAAGCTAAATAGAAACTTAGAGGAAGCAATAAGCCTTCTGAATTTTGGAATTTAATGATACTTCATAAAGAGTAAAAAGATTAACTCCTAATGTGAGCCAGGTTGATGTAAAACAGACCATTTTACATGTATTAGAGGTAGTGTCATTGATGCATTGTGCCAAATTGCCCCAGAAAAATTTTATTAACATTTTAAATATGTATTCCTTTGACCCAGCAAGTTCATACTCAGTAATCTATTATAATGAAATAAAAAAATATAAAGTACAAAGATGTATGTCTGGAGATACATTTGTAGTATGTATGCTTTGAAAAAATGAAAACAATCTAAATGTCTATTAATAGAAGTTTGATTCAATAAACCATAGCTATACTTAAGAACTATAACAATTATTCATTCTTATATACACAAATATTTATTGAGTTTCTGTTACGCTGAGCCTGGTTCTAAGCACGTGAGTTACATCACACAAAATATAAAAAAACTTCTGCTCTTATTGAGTTTATATGTTAGATGCAATGTTTTTAAATAAACTCTTAATTGGTAAATCTCAAAATGGCTACATATTTTTGAAATAGAGGCCTGCATAGATTCGGGATGTACATATTTTCCTACTTAAATAATGCCAGATGTCCCCTTGACCTAGCTCCTTACAGTAGCTCTGAAGCCCTTGTAGCTCCTTTACATGCAAAGGGAAACCAGTAGAGTACTCAAAATAAAATAACCTCATGCTGAGCACTGGGATGGACTTACATGGTTTCAAGACTTAACCTTGCTAATCTACTTTCCCTTTCTTTCGTTCACCAGATTACCATAAGAATTCAAAGAAAAGAAAATTATCTAACACTCTTTACAAGATGCCTAGAAAATAGCAGATGCTCAATAAACACCTATTTCCTTCACTCTTTCCTTAGACTGCCTTGGGATTCAGAACACAACTACATACTGCCTTTATCTAGTAATTTATTATGCAACTCAAAGAAAACACATCCAGCAAAAACATTTAAATGAAGAATTTTTTTTTTTTTTTTTGAGACAGAGTATCAAGATGTCACCCTGGGTAGAGTGCGGTGGCATCACAGCTCACAGCAACCTCAATCTCATGGGCTTAAGCAATTCTCTTGCCTCAGTCTTCCAAGTAGCTGGGACTACAGGTGCCCGCCACAATGCCCAGCTATTTTTTTGTTATTTGGCATAGTTGTTTAGCAGGCCTGGGCCGGGTTTGAACCTGCCAGCACCCTACCCACTGAGCTACAGGTGCCATCTAGATGAAGAATTATTTTTTGTTGGATCAAAATTTTTCATTTTCCTCTCTGTCCTCTTTCCTTACCTCAGCCCACACATTGGAGCAAAAAAAATCAATCTTCTTTCCCTCAGCAACTATATCTTTCTACTTCTTAGCACCGTTTCCCCCTTCATAGAAGAAGCCCGTTAAAAATATTTTTTAATTAAGCAGCTACTCATTAGCTTATTTTCACCTATATTCAGATGTGTCTTCACAAAATAATTATTTTCTCATAAAGTCTTGCCCTCAGCAAAGGCCAATGTTTCTGAGGGATTTACAAGTCTTCAGCCAATGGCTGCACCCTTACAGTTCGTTTCCTATGAGATATTTTTTCCGTAATTCATTCACTTCACGTAGTGCCTCAGCCTGTGAGCACAATGAAATCTTTCAGTAGAAGATCTATTAAATAGCTGCAATCAGGAAAATAAAAACCCATGGCATAAGACAGCTTGTGGACCCAGTGCCATCTGGGAAAGATGTTCTAACAGGGAATCGGCTAGGAAGCAATGAAGACCCAGAATCTCTAAATGCCAGATTTGGACTCCAGCTATAAGTTTCCACCAAAAACCATTTAGTCTAGGGCAACGGCAGCTTATGACATGTTGAAAATAACATTTCTTATGAAACTCACTGCCTTGATACCATGTTTTATCAGATAAATACTTTAAGGAACTTATCACCCAGGGAAAAAAATAATGTTTCTTCTGAAGTGATAGTCTATTTAGACTTATATGTACATGAAAACTGTAAAATCAATCAATCAATTTTTGCTTTGGTTACCAGAAAGTTCTAAATCAGACATATATCTTAATAACTCATTCATTCCCCTATCTAACCAATAAACTTAAAAGAAACCCCTATTATATGTCAGGCACCCTGCAAACTGCTCATGATTTTAAGCCCAAGTACAGTGTCGGCCTTCCAGACAACCATGAAAAATCACTGAATTTGCAGGCAGCTACTGTAATGCTATGATTGAGGTATACATAGGACACTCTGGGGGACACTCTCGGCCTGGGGGAGGGGACGGATGGGAGGGAACAAGGGGGGATGTCCCCTTAAAGTGACATAAGACACCAGCTCTAGTTCTTAGTAAATTATCTTACATTTGATTCCTGAAGCTTCTTAATTCTTTCTTTAAAAATGTTTTAAGCCTCCATAGAAATTGTTTGGAGAAAAAAATATGTATTTATTTATTCGTCCATATGCATATCTAAATATACACAGAAAACTCACAAAACAATATCCTTTAACCAAAAGGAACTCACAAAATTTATAAAAAATAGCTTACAACAGGCATTACAAAGGTACTCTGAGAAAGTCAGACACAACTGTGGAGTAATCTTTGATGAGCCGATGGTTGCCATGAACATTTCCACGGTTCCAAGATAACTTGGGTTTAGAAACATTAAGGCATTTTACTAATTTAGCATACTCTGAACCTTGTCCGCCTCACTATAGCTTTTTCAGCACAACCACCCCAGAGATCTTGACCCAGCAGCTCTGAGCCAGTAGATAGTGACTGACAACCAGACTGACAATATGGTTTCAAGATGGACCCTGGCTTGCTTGCAGATTTGGCTAATGCAAAGCCAATGCACTCCTTTGCCTCCTCCTATACCAACGTTCTCCTCCATCACATCATACGCTGTGAGAGAATCGGGTTGTTGGCATAACTTCAAGTTATATCATTGATTCAAATCTATTCCCAAGCAAACATGCTTTTATTTCAGATGAATACTCTGTAGCGATCTGAATTGCAGGGGCAGTAAAATAACTCCACATTTATGTAGGCATTCTCAGCCCCCAAGGAATATCTTTCTGTGCCTACCTCTAAATACCTTAGAAGCAATAAAGAGTTCGGTAGCTTGGAGTCTTTTTGGTGGTTTTTGAAAAAAATCAGAATTCCACATAATAGAAATAGGATGAATTTGGTGCTTATGAACAATAACGACAACTGCTTTAATAAAATATATTCTATTCATAATTCTCATTTAATAGCAGCTACTTCATAAAATGATGGTTAAAAAATGATAATATCCAACTGATAAATCAGAATCAGCCAGGGTAGTAAGGTGTCCCTTCAGGGAAGGGCTGTAGGGAGAAGCGACTCTACCCTCACTGTGCCTTCTACCTGATCGTTCTTCAGCTGAGAACCACAGAACTCTCTCCCCCTTTCTTCTAGGTCTCTGATAAAATACCTCCTTATCAGAAAGGCCTTTCCTTACCACACTTCAAAACATAGCACCCCCAGTGTTCCTTAGCCCCCTTCCTTGCTTGGTTGCATTGCTAACTTTTCCTTCCTTTCTCCCTTTTTTGAGACAGAGTCTGAATATGTCACCCTTGGTAGAGTGCTGTGGCATCACAGCTCACAGCAGCCTAAAACTCTTGGGCTTGGCCTCCCATTGTGGCACCTGCCACAATGCCCATCTATTTTTTGTTATAGTTGTCATTGTTGTTCAGCAGGCCCAGGCTGCGTTCGAAGCTACCAGCCCCGGTGTATGTGGCTGGCACCCTAACCACTGAGCATGGGCACCAAGCCCCTTGCTTTCTCTTGTTTTCTTACCTTCCTCACTCTGTTTATTTATTGTTGCATAGCACTTGTCACTACCAGAAACATATTTGCATGTCTGTTCTGTCTTCCTTTCATAGAACATATGCCCCAGAGGGCAGAGACCACATTTTGTTCACTATTGTATCTCTAGCATCTGGCCCCAAATAGGCATTCAACAAATATTTGCTGACTTAACTGTGTTTTTAAAAAGTATTTCACTCTTTTTAGCTCACTCATATTCCACCCATGTATCCCCATACAGAAACCAAAACACATTGAAGAGATAAAGAATATTTTTCCAATCTCTTTTTTTGATTCTAGCAAAAAACAGGATCCTACAAAATGTTAGAGCCAGTTGAAGCAAATGCCCCAAGAAGTTCTGTTAATCCTGCAGCAATACATTTAGAAATATACCTTATAGGCCAGGATTTGAATGTATTTTGACTCAGTGGTTCTGATGCTTTGAAAGATGTCCACTCTAATAGGTTATCAAAAATGTTCTCTACCACTTTCTCAGAAACAGGAGAAATCAACAGCAATGCCTAATTGTGATTGATCTTGCAATGAAATAGATTTACACAGCCTCTTTCTCCAGTGTCTAAAGTCAAGGGAGGGCAGGGGACATACTAAGAGCCAGGGACTATCAATGACATAGACATTCACGAATATCAAACTAATCTCACAGCCCCAGTTCACCAAGGCCACTTTGCATTCAGAATCTCTCTAGCCAAAAAGGGTCATCTTCCAGCTGGGTGTGTTGGCTCACACCTGTAATCACAGCACTCCGGGAGGCAAGGTGGGAGGACTGCTCAAGCTAAGGAGTTCGAGCCCAGCCTGAGCAAGTTTGCAATTCTGTCACTACTAAAAATAGAAAAATTAGCCAGGTGTTGCGGCAGCTGCCTGTAGTCTCAGCTACTCTGGAAGCGGAGGCAGGAGAATCTCTTGAACCCAGGAGTTTGAGGTTGCTGGGAGTTAGGCTGACATCACGACACCCCAGCCTGGGCAACAGAATGAAAGAGTCCTTTTCCTGATGATTTTGTAGGACCCTTTAAATCTTGCTAAGTCTGGCTGAAGAGGAAGCAACTCAGACGTACATAGGAAAGAGAAGCTGTGAGGTATTGAAGTCACTGGAGATCTAGAACTCAGTAGAAAGAGAACCATAAAATATAAGTAAATAAGCCATATAGCTCCTGATCCATAATTGCTCTTGGTCTCCAACCACAATGGAAAGTACTATAGAAAAAAATTTTATATAAGTAGATAAATTAAAGCCTCAGTCCACAGAAACTGAGCAGCTTTGAGCAGGCTTAATTCTAAGTCTCAGTATGTGCTACCAAAGCGCTCCACTAAACTTCCTGCCAAGAAGCAATGAAGCGAAGCTCTAGAAATGCTTCCAAAAAGCTACCGCAAGTGCAAGGCTAATTTAACAGGGCAGGGCCAAGTGCAGTTAACAGACCGCACATCTGTAAGACAGAAACGAGTTGTCCCCAGTCTTTGGCAGTAACTTTCCTTGCTAAGTAGCTCTAAAAGAGTTCCAAAGCCTTTCTCTCTCTCGGTGCATAGCTGCCAATGTGTTCATTTCCATCTGCATAAAAGGAGAGGCAGCCAAAGTATGGGGTTTTCCCCAGCACCCACCAGAGCCTCCAGGCACTGAGAAATTCAAGCTGCACCAACCCCTCCCCTAGAGAAAGAACAGATGGACTCATGTTCTACTTGTTAATTATCTATGGATCTTTTCTAGGTATCTTTCCTTTTGCCCAAACAGAAATCAAACCATGGTACATGGAAGGTGATTCCATTTCCATATGAACCCTTGGCATGTCAGCCTCTACCAGCCTCCCTGGACTCATCTAGGAAGCTGCTTCTATTTGTTACACACAGGGATTCTGGCATGGTTGGGAAAAATAAACTTCATTCTGGGCACAGCGCTTCTTTAAGCATTCAATAAAATAAACTCTTGTCTGCCCTATTTCATTTGATTCTGTGCAACACAGTCCTGACTTGCCTACAGTTGTTTCTTTTCTTTCTTTCGTTTTTTTTTTGAGACAGAGTCTCACTCCATTGCCCTGGCTAGAGTGCCAGGTGATAGCCTAGGTCACAGCAACCCCAAACTCCTGGGCTCAGTGCTCCTCCTTCCAAGTAGCTGGGACTGCAGGTGCCTCCTACAACGCCAGGCTAATTTCTCTATTTTTGGTAGACTGGGTCTTGCTCTTTCTCAGGCTGGTCTCAAAGTCCTGAGCTCAAGAGATCTTCCTGCCTCAGCCTCCCAGAGTGCTAGGATTACAGGCAGAGCTGTTATACCCGGCCCTAAGCCACCCAGAGTGCTAGGATTAGAGGCAGAGCTGTCATACCCAGCCCTAAGATTGTTTCTGGAAAAGGCAGCATAACAGTAGGGAAAGGACCCATGATGTGTGGCTTTGCTCAGCTCCTGTGTAGCTTTGGGCATGTCACTGCCCCTCTCTTGGTCTCAGTTTCCCCATCTCTCGATCATAAAGACTAAAATATCTGAGAATGCTGTCTACTCTAAAATTTAGTGGTTCTGTGGGCTTTTCTGAGATGTTTTTATCTTTGAAAAAAGTACTTTCATTAACAATTCTTTCTGACCTCTCATTCTGTTCTGTTCTATCTTCTCCCCCAAGACTTTGCTAGTCAGATGTCCTTTGCTCCATGCTGAGAAATTTTCCGTGACTCATCATGACTTAACACTCAGGAATTTCCAGCTCTCTGGTCATTCTAGGCCCTTTCACATCCCGTCATCTTAGGTAGGACAGAAGTGGTCCTGACTGTCACACTGGCCCACACATACTTTCTTTAGGGGACCTGAAGATGAACTTTTCCTAACTGTGGGCTTATAAATCACCACATAGGAGATTTGCAGCCCTGAAGTAGTGGCCTATATCACCTTACCAAAAAGGTTTCTCTTTCTTCTCTTAATCTTTCTTAAACTTGCTCATTCTTTCTTTCTTTATTTCCTTTTTCTTTCTTCCTCCTTTTTTTTCATCTCTTCTCTCTTCACTTGAAGTTGTCAGCACAACTAAGGGGGTTATTTAGACCCCTGGTGACTCACAGGGAAATAAATAAAATAAGAAATCGCTGCTTTATCTTCAGTGAACAGAACCACAAGATCAGGACTCAAAACTATCCAAAGCACTTTCATTTTGACAGCCTTAAGTAAGCTATGACATAAAAGCATATGAGATGAAATAAATTTATAATTGCAAATTAAGATCGATGTCTACTTTCAAGTTCCAACATTCTAAGACACAGCTTTGTGTCCAAAGTTCTTTCATAGAAAGTTAATATAAGTAGGGGAAGATACTAAAACCATGGTGTTTAACTGATGAACAAGCGGTGTAATCCCTGACATTAATGAAATTCCAGATCATAACTGTTTAGCATATTTTTGTAAGCATGAGTAGCTCATGTGCTGAGGATTTATAGTTCAATCAAAATATCTTCTCCACATCCACTTGTGAACATAATACTCACAACACCCATGTGATTAACGAGAGCAGCCTAGTCCAGGAGGGTTGCCAACAGCAGGCAGAAGTGTGGCATATCTAAACAAATGAACATGAAAAGGTATCATTATGACTGATACTGTAGACATTTGGGATAAAAGGCTTTTAAGTAAGTAGGAGGTTTTAGGCTGGGGACAAGTCATAAAGAGGTCCTTAAGCTTAATAATCTTCCCTAGCCACAAACTAGGCACAAGAAAAAACCCGTATTTTGTACAGCATCCTTTTGTCCCCAACGAAAAAGATCTGATGGAACACAGATGGAATGGATGTAAATTTTTAGTGTCCACAGGAACAGGGAAGGAGAATATAGTCAGTCCTCTCCTCAATCACGGAGAATCACTTAGCCCGGCTCTGCCATAATTCGGTGGGACCAGGCCTAATACCGTCTTTCAGTTGCAGAAACTTGCTTGTGAATAAGCATCTTCAAATTTGCCTCCAAGGTATAAAGCAGTACTTGTCAGGTACCTAAAATGGATGACTAACTTTTGTTCCCTCTGGATCAATTACTCTGTGGATATTTGTCTAAAGACTCATCACAGTATTGCTATACCAAACCACTCTCTTGTCCAAAATAAAGCAGTGACTTTTCCCTTTCTCTTCCTCTTCAAAAGTCATTTAACAGCCAGGCGAGGTGGCTCACACCTATAATCCTAGCACTCTGGGAGGCTGAGGTGGTTGGATTGCATTAGCTCTGAAGTTCAAGTCCAGCCTGAACAAAAGTGAGACTCCCATCCATCTTTACTAAAAATAGAAAAATTAGCTGGCAGGTGCCTATAGTTCCAACTACTTGGGAAGCTGAGGCAAAAGGATTGTTTGAGCCCAAGAGTTTGAGGTTTCTGTGAGCTATGATGCCATAACACTCTATCGAGGGCAACAAAGTGAGACTGTCTCAAAAAAAAAAAAAAAAAAGTCACTGAAAGATATTTTTCTCCAGAAATAATACAAGTGGAATATATCTGGAAATTTGTCATTTTGGTAGCAGGGGCTAGAAGACTGCTCAATGGAGTTGCACGAATTGCCCTCAGCAAGAACCCGATGGTGGAACAAAGGCTGTGTCCTGAGTATTTGAGGAGGGAGAAGAGCTGCCTTCCTGGTCTGATTGGCCTCTCAGGGGCATACAGGAAAGAAGGGGCTGCACTCACCAAGCCAGAGCAGCAGCCTGCAGGACCCAGTTGCCAGACCAAAGGTGATGGCCTAGGAGGTAGCAGAAGCAGAGGTCTAGGGGAGCAAGAAACAAAATTAAAAGCCAACAAAGTCACAAAAGGAAAAATGGTATCAACAAGAATGAGACAATGGCCAAAAAAAGAGTGAAACTGTGTTAGTGTTCTGCATCCTAGCCCTCCATGCTGGGCACCTGTCTGTGGGCCCCTTTCCTCCTTCCTAGATACCCTGGGCAGGTCCCCGGCTGACATCCATTCAACAGCCAATACTCACAGAGCTCCTACCCAGCCCAGCACCAGGCACAGAATTAGAAAGGAACCATACAGAGATGAATTGTACAGGTTCTCTGCTCTAAATATAAAGCCCCTTCAAGAAACCTGGATAAAGTCCACCATGACTCTCATCTATATCATAATGGGCACAACAGTTGGAGACGCTGTAAGCACCACAGGAAAAGCATTGCAACTCTAAGAAACACCTAGCACTCCCTACCCCGTCTTCAAAGCTAACTTCTGCTCCTCAGTAAAAAACTTGCTGTTATAAAACTAGAGCTGCATTCCCTTGACTTAAACATTATTTCCAGTTAAAAGCCAGAGGAGGAAACCCATGAAGGTTGTTAGTTACTTATATCTTGGTATAAAGGAGTTAACCGCATTGTTCTCAAAGATATGATTTCAGATGGAGAGTTTGAGAAATGGTTCTGTAAAGAAAGTGGAGGGTAGGAAATAAATGCAGAGGGCACTCCAGGCCTGACACTTAATTCTTCTAGGCCATACTCCCAAGAAACATCCTGCTTGCTATATTTTATATATTCTCAAACTTACAAAAAAGTCATTGATATGCTAAGTAATTTCACCTGCTATAGCTCTTAGATTTTTTTTTTTTTTCTTTTCTTATTAGGATCTTAGACTTCTAGCTTTTATAGGCATCTCCTAAACATACCGATTTTGGTCATTCTTGCCTTGCATGTCCCCCAGCATGTAACCAGCAGAAGACCTCGTTGTGTTTAAGGGATGTGCCCTGTATGCTGAGTTTTAGGAAGTAGGCAATATTCCCTTTGCTATTTGCCCACTCAACATTACATTTCAACCAATTAGGGAATACTTATCATTTTTCATTAGAGAAGAAAGGAGATTCTCCAAGTAAATTCTCTCTTTCTCTCATTTGTGAAGTTAAGGCAGGTGGCCTACATAATTCTCATCTAATTTTCTTCTAGTGTACAATCAAGGACATCAGAACACTAGGCAAGATTAAAAATAGAGCAGTCTGTTATACACAAATAAAAGGCAGGTGACATGCTCTTCACTGGCCTAACTGTATGCACCTGTGCCATGAACAGATGCATAAACTTCTACAAGGTGCTCTGTTGCTATTTTGTTGATTTTTTTTTTAAGGCCCTGTAATTGCCCCCAAGAAATTCTGACTTGTTTTAAAAGGTTATTTTTTAAAAGAGAAAATTTTCACATTCAAAGGCCTTCTCATCACTATTCACTGGGAAGTGCTGAGTGCCTTACATGTTTCTTTCAATAGTCTCTACCCAGATGAAGCAAAAGCACTAAAGACTGCTTTGATTAACACCAAATAAAACCCAGTTCTATCTCCACTTTCTATCCTTGTGAGACTCTCTCATGTAATTACAGCAGCTGCTCGACAATAATACGGAAGGAGATGGGGAGCCGGTGATTAGAACTAGGACAAGGAATCCATTTTCAGAAAGTATCCCTGAAGTCCATGATTTAAATCTCTAACTTGAACCAAATAACTTGTTCTCCTAATTAAAGACTGACCTATTAGGAAATTTCAAATACTATCTGAAGGAATATCCCTAGATACCATACCCAGATCTTGGTCAGGCCATCTGGAAAATGCAGTCAATTCCAGGGAATTTTATTACATGGTAGGTATGACTAGGTATAAAAATAAAAATAAGGCACAATCCTGATTTTCAAGAAGGAAATGATGGCAACATTATATCCAAGTAGAAAGAATAGAAAGATTTTAGTAATAATGGAGTTTATTTCTTTTAAATCAATCATATCATATATGTATATATATATATATGTGTTAGCTGAAAAAAAAATCTTTTAAAGGAATTGAATACCCAAATATAGAGTCCAATTTCTTTCTGTAAAAAATATCCATTTACCTATACAGTGCTATGCTATATTTTGAAGACACACGTCTGGCCAACAGCCTTTGGGTGATCACTCCAGTAAAAGAAGACGATAAGGCAGAATGTAAAATGTTGAGCATTAGAACACCATATTCCCCATAAGCCAAGAGCAGAGTAGTTTCAGAACTCAGCCTACACTCAGGCACAAGTTAGCTGGAACTGAAAGGAGACAAGAAACTGGGGCATACTCTACAGAGATTGCTTTTTTGCTTCCAGGCCATATTCTACAAGGTCCTCATGCTACAAGGGCCAAGATCCTGAATGAATATTAATGCAAAAACCAACCTTACAATGCATTTCTGACCATCATAAGAGTAAAGAAAATGTCCCAAGAAAGTACACACACACAGACACAAGGAAGAAAAGAAGGAAGAAAGGGAGAGAGGAAATTCAGATAAAGTCAAAATAGTAAGTGGCAGGCACATACACAAGTCAGCGTTGCCCTGGGAGCAGGTTCTTCTAAGTCTTGGGGACCGGCCTGAGCACTAGGTCCTACACACGATGAGGTGGCTGAACCAGAGATTTACCCAATAAGCCAAGATCCTTGAAGGTTGCTAAAGCAGTCACAGGCCAGTCCTGCACCAAAGCTCCAGGCAAGAAATGCAAACCATGTCTGCAATAAAGGTCTCCATTTAGGCCCTCAATATTGCTACAAATTAAATTCAATCAAATATAAGCTCTGACAAAAAAATTCCTCAAAACACAGAAATCAAAACAACATAAATAAGAGTTAAAAGAAATAATAAACAACAGAATCATCCTTCCAACTACCAAATATTTAGTATTCTCTGATATAAAATATTACCATGTAAAAATATTTCCTGTAATAAAATATGGAATTAAAAAATGAATTAAAACAGGGAGACTTTTAATAAATGACCAGGAGGGTTTGCAAACTAGCCAGAGAGAACCTTTAGGAAAACAAGAGCAATGATGTAAAATTATTAAAATTTAAAACTCAATGGATGGATTAAACCACAGATTTACACAGCTGAAGAGAGAATTACTGAGTTGGTAAAAGTTAAGAAAAAGTGATCAGAATGTACAAGAGAGAAAGGGAGAAAAGATATGGAAAATATTAACTAGCTATTAAGAGGTATGGTATATAGAATGTGTTGAACACAAGTCCAAAGGAAGTAGCAGAAAGAAAAAATAGAGAAGGGAAGAGGTGCAATTTTGAGATATAATAGCCAACCTGTTCCTAAAAGTGAAAAAAGACACCATTGCAAAGATTCAGAAAACACATTATCTGAAGTAGAAGAAATGAAGTTTTTCACATCAACATATAATACATTAAAACGATACTGTAGAATATCAAAGGTAATCACAATGTTTACAGGCAGCCAGAAAAGATAACAACAATCGTTTGAAAGCAGATTTCTCAACAGTAACAACCCAAATCAGAAGACAGTTACCTTTAAAGTGCTAGGAGAAAATAACTATTAACTGGAACACCTTAAAGAATGAGAATGAAATGAATATATTTTCTTATAAACAGAAACAGAGAGAGTCTACAATCAATAGAACTTCATTAAAAGAATTTCTAAAGAACATACTTTACAAGGAGGAAAAGTATGAGGGTGTCTGTCATACAGGAAGAAGAAAGTTGGTAAATATGTAGGTAGTTTTAAACTGTTTCTGTAAAATAAACCTAATATCTATATTATGATAATAAAAAGAGTAAAAACTAAAATACAGCAAAACCTCCATAGTTGACCACTCCCTACATCGACCACCCCCTTACATTGACCTAATTTTCACTCATCAGATGTGCACCATGTGTACGTATCAGTACAGCAGGCCTAGTTCCTTAGGTTGACCACTTCCAGGTGGACCAGTTTGTTACAGCCCCTGGAATGGTCAACTTACAGAGGTTCTTCTATGTTAAATAACAATAGCATCAAATTCAAGAGAGTATGACTGAAGTACTCCAAGGTGCTTAAGTGGGTTGGAAAAGGGGTTGTGATACTGAGTAGCTTTATTTACAGGGGGAGAAAATGGCATCATGGCCCTAACATGCCAGAACTGACAACAGGATTCCCCAGCCTCTCCCCTCCCATCCTAACCTACCCTAACTGAGCCTGCCCCTTCCCAATTTCTGGACAAAATAAAATTTCTTGGAGGGATTTCATAGCCCTTGGAGGCAAGGTGGTTACCCTGAGGGAGGAAAAGGGGGGGTCTCAGAAAAGAAAAGTCCTCCAGGGAAGGGAAGCCTGTTTCAACAACCTAAACTTACAACAGTGTCTAGAAAGTAATCTACTTATCATAACTCGAAGGCCAGGCGTGGCTCTGTTTGGGGAGGGCTTTGTTGGGGCTAGGTATTGTTTGACTTTGGCAAACAGGCTTGGAGATTAACGATTTGTAAACTTACTGTGCTGACTGGTAAGGGAGTATGAGTTTGAGTTCCTGGATTTTGCCAATCAAGAGGTGTGGGGTGGTGGAAATGAGGGAATGTGAAAAGTTTATGTCTGACTCAGACAGCCCAACTTCCTCCTGCAAATTTTCAGTGAGATGCAGTTTGACCACATCAACCCATGCCAACTTTCTTAAAAAAAAATTGCAGCCAGGCTGTCCTTCCAAGGCTTCTTTGTAACCTGGTCACTCACCCTGGGGTCTACTGAGTGCTGGCCTCTGGGAAACTAGCCCAAAGCAGCTTTTTTGTGGCTGTGTCTTCAGAACTGTTTCTGACAACTGGAACAATGGAGCCGGTACAGGAAAGGGGGAGTGAAAAAGAAATTGGAGAGTAGAAAACCACAAGTGAAACCCTAACTTATGAAATTCGGGCTCCGAATATACAAACTATCAAAGACAAAGGTCTCATGGCAGGAGAGAAAGTGCATAACGGATTTTAGTGCCGGCTCCAAATTATTTATGAACTCCCTATTATGTGGATGATCTTTACCTCTGATGAACTCCATTAAAGGAATTAGCAAGCAATGACAATAACAGTTGATAACTGCCCTGTCATCATAGCTTCAGAAGTGTTAGAAGTGACTTTGCTCTCGTGGGTTGCTAAGGACAAAAGGTGTTGCCTCATTGTGAACACGGGGCTATTCCAGCACACACACCTGTGGTCAGATCATATGCTCCCTCACCTAGTAGCACCTTAGGACTCCTGCAAAAGAATAGATCCATGCATTTAACACCAATCACACCATTATCTGTGTTTCTCACATGCATACAACTGCCCTGATAAATTATCTACTGTATGCAGAGAGGAGACAAACATTGCGGGGTACTTTGCCCCACCCCCAAAGAGGACTATGTATTGGTATACACTGTATTGGACAATCCAGAAGACCCAAGAGGAACCATGTATTGGTATCTTCTAAGGAAGTTGGGCTGTCTCAGTCAGACATAAACTTTTCACATTCCCTCATTTCCACCACCCCACACCTCTTGACTGGCAAAATCCAGGAACTCAAACACATACTCCCTTACCAGTCAGTACAGTAATTTCACAAACCATTAATCTCCAAGCCTCTGTGCCAAAGTCAAACCAATACCAAGAAGTATCGTATTTACCAGCCACCTTCTTGGAGGGGTAGTGCAGTGAGAAATTTAAAGGAGGAGACACTCTTTAATACTTTCAACAAATGAAATTAATACTTAAGAAAATAAGTCAGTGTATGTATGAGAGTTCAGTATGCTACTTGGTTATGGCAGAGATAGGAAGAATAGCCCTTGGCTTCCACAAGAAAGAGTCCCTACATAAAAAGATAGAGCAAATGAGCCTGTGGGGTCCCCTGGGCTAACAGCATGTGGGTACTTCCTGAATCTGTAATACATCATCCAAAAACCTCATGGGTTCTTGGAGTGAAGATTCATAAAGTCTTTTCAGAGCATTTTCATAAGTTCTTTTCTTCTTTTTTCCTTCCCTTCTTTTCTTTCTTCCTCCCTTGAATCAGTACACAGAGGCCAAGATGACTAACTGAGCACCCTTCCCTCCACACAGTAATTGTCCACCTTGAATTCTGTACGGACAGCTTTTATAGAAACATGTTCTCCAGGACCTGCCTGTATTAACTCTATTATTAGCATGTTACTCAGTAAACAACCAACATAAAACCAGGTACAAAATCCTTAGACATACCATCCTTTATCTATACAAACCAAAGAGCCTGTATCAATACAACACAAACAGTGCAACCAACAGCATTCAACTTCCTAATATCAATTTAACATGCTATTTGATGTTCTGCTACAACTGCTCAAACGAGGACATGTGTGACACAGGTGTCACTGTGGCTTGGGTCCTTCTGAGCTTCACCAGCACTTTCTTCCCTGTTCCATGCAATGCCTAGACTCTCCCACCACTTTCTCTCCTGGAAATACTATGAAAACTTGCTTCATCAGCCTGCTCAGTGGACATCTGGCCTTTGAATGCAAATAGTGCTTCGGGATCAAATTAAGTCCACCCTGACTTTTTCTTAAGAATCCTCTACTTCAAAAGTTATTTTATTTCACACCAATTTGAACATAAACCCAAAGACAGGTGCAAACACCGACATCACGTCACAGTGCTCAGTTATGAGACAGTCACCCAAATGATCCAGAATATGTCCATATTAAATTTTTAGTGCCACCCAAATAAAAGCAGCACTTTAGAATTCATGCAGAGGCCTCACAAACTCCCCAAGTCCACAAATGCTCAGAGGCCCAGGGCCCCAGTATGAGAAGCTTCCCTGGGGAATGAGACGGTGTTCCTACACAGACAATCTGCTCCGAGTGTGTATTTGGAACTAGAAGATACTTGGACCTGGGCGGGTGAGGGTAAGAGCTGGAGGAGATGTGGAACAGCGGCCGTGAGTACAATCAGAGCTGACTCGAGACGACTACGAAGACTGCCAAGGAGCAAACACAGCCCACAGACTTGGCGCTGGTTCTCCTGTCAGTGCTGAGTGCCCCTTCGGGAGTCCCCAGATCTCTCCCTGTGACCTGGTTTTCATAATAAAGAAAATGCAATACTTATGGGCTTTCTGAGAGACTATAGTCCAGAGATTGTGAAATAAGATCCACACTTGGGATTTTGAGAAAGGGCCCTGTACTGTTATTGAAAAAACCCTTCCCACCATTATTGCACTAGTTTGGGTTTTTTGTTTGTTTGGTTGGTTTTTTCCCATTTACCCCTTCACCTCCACTAGCCTCAGATCCAGTTCTGCCCTGATTTCTGTTGCAGGAAGGTGATCCCTGAAGGCAGCATCACCTAGGTTCCCGTGACAAGTGACTTCAGTTGGGTTCCACCAATGGAAGGAGGATGAGGCATTTCCTCCATTCCTAGCTCCCTCGGTCCCATGGCTCCGGTGGAAGCTGCATCACGCTACAGCCCCAGACTAGCGGGCTCTGCTTCCACCACGGCTGCGGATCTAAAGGCTCCTGAAACATCACTTCCTTCCATTGTCCCTTCAGCCCAGGGCTGGCCATGAATGCTCATGAAATGCCATGTCCCTTACTGGTCCCTTCAGCCCAGGGCCAGCCATGAGCGCTCATGAAACACTATGTCCCTCTCCTGTCTCTTCAGCCCAGGTCTGGACAGCTCTTCACTGTGCTAGTCCCCTGTTTGATCTCTAACCAGTGTGCACTTCTGTGGGCTTAGCCCTTTATCAAATCCTCTTCATTTGAACCAATAGGTCAAATCTATGTCCTGTTGGATCTGTTACCAATATAATCATCAAATTTGGTCAGTCAAATCAGTACTATGTGACTTCCTCCAGGCCAATTACACTGATAAATTAAGAATATATCAAAGGAAGAAAACTCACTCACTAACTACCAGGCAAGCAAACCTATGAAGAAAAGTTGCACAAATAATAACATTAGCCCTGGTGGTAGAGACGGGGTCTTTTCTCTGGCTCACTCATGCTTATGCTGGTCTCGAACTTTGTGAGCACTGGAAATCCTCCCGCCTCGGCCTCCCACAGTGCTGGGATTACAGACGTGAGCCACCCGGCCCATAGATTCAAAAATTTATTTATTAGTTCCAAATGTACTAAAGACTAAAATGCAAAAAGTAAAAATGTTGTAAGAGTTTTGTAAGAGAATGTTTTTAAACCTTGGGTAGGAAAGAATTTCTGAAATATTCCAGAATACCCAGAAATTCCACTCTTTAGTACAGTAGTACCCCCTTTTCTGCAGGGGATATGTTCTAAGACCACAGGTACTTGAAACCTCCATAGTACTGAACCTTGTATGTACTTTGTTTTTCTCTTATATATACATACCTATGATAAAGTTCAATTTGCAAATTAGACACAGTAAAAGAGCAGTCATAACCATATATTGTAATAAATATTATGTGAATCTGGTCTTAGAATACTTTATTCTACTTTACTTACCTATTTTTGGATTATGGTTGACCACGAGTTAACTGAAACTGTGGAAAGTGAAGCCACAGATAAGGGGAACTATTATATATATGCATATACCCAAGAA
>CAUYRH010135516.1:0-12589 GCA_963574655.1 Perodicticus potto | reverse complement strand
GATGGAGACTTTACCTCTTTCATGTTTACATGGATGGAGCTGGAACATATTCTTCTTAGCAAAGTATCTCAAGAATGGAAGAAAAAGTATCCAATGTACTCAACCCTACTATGAAGCTAATTTATAGGTTTCATATGAAGGGTATAACCCAACTATAGCACAAGAATATGGGGAAAGGGGCAAGGGTAGGGAGGGGAGAGGGGAGGTTGTGGTGGAGGGAGGGTAATTGGTGGGGCCACACCTACAGTGCATCTTAGAAGGGTACAAGCAAACCTTACTAAATGCAGAATACAAATGTCTTCATATAATAACTGAGAAAATGCCAGGAAGGCTATGTTAATCAGTTTGATGAAAATAGTTCAGATTGTATATGAAAACAGCACATTGTACCCCTTGATTGCACTATTGTACACAGCTATGATTTAATAATAAAGATAATAAAAAAAGAAAAAAAAAAGGGTACAGATTACTGCTGCTATTTTCATCAATACTTCACAGAGGTAATGTAGAGAAATTAAGGAAATATCTATTCCTTGATTACTAGGGGTTTTGTTTTAAATGAAGAATTGCAATTAAATATGGTGGCTCATGCCTATAATCCAGCACTTTGGGAGGCAGAGATGGGAGGATTACTTGAGACCAGGAGTTCAAGAGCAGCCTGGTGGGAAAAATGAGACTTCCTTCCACCCCTGTGTTTACAAAAACAAAAAGAATTAACTGGGCAGTACTGTGGCACATGCCTATAGGCCCAGGTACCCAGGGGGAGCTGAGGCAGGGAGATTCCTTGAGCTCAGGAATTCAAGGTTGTTGCAAGCTAGGATGACAGAGTGAGACCCTATCTCAAAAAACAAACAACAAAAAAACCCAAAAAACTTTTTACTGAGGTAAACTTATACGAAGTACACAAGTCTGAAATGTACAGCTTGATGAATTTTCACATATGTAATCACACCAGATCAATATATAGAACATTTACAGCTCCTCAGAAAGCACCCTATGTTAATCTCATCTCAAAGATAACTACTATTATCACTTTATTTTTAACTTTTCTCAGTCTCAGTTGACAAGATGGTTGGAATGATAGAATGCACAAAGAAATAGAACACATTCACAACTATAGTAGATATTTCAATAACTCATGGCTAGAAAAAGAATCTAGAGAGCAGCCAGTGGCTTTTAAATTTTTTATTTGAACATGACCTACAATAAAGAAACAACTTTTTAAAAATTTTCATGACCTAGGATTTATATATATTCACCGCTCCACACTTATAAATAGGATCTATGAGTAACATGGCTTCCTCTGATTTGCTCATCTAAAGAGTGAAAAACATGGGGCTATGGACTAAATGTTTATTCTCTTTTGCCCCACCCAATCCATACATTAAAATTCTAACCGATAATGTTATGGTATTAGGAGGTAGGCCTTTGGGAAATAGCCTTCATGAATGGGATTAGTGCCTTATGAAACAGACTGCAGAGAACACTCTAGCCCTCTTTCCACTGTGTGAGGTTACAACAGGAAATTTGGAGTCTGCACCCTGGAGGAAAGGCCTCACCAGAACCGTGGTCTTAGACTTCCAGCCCCCAGAACTGTAAGAAATAAATTTCTGTTGTTTGAGACACCCAATCCATGCTATTCTATTAGAGAAACCTAAACTGACTGAGACATAGCTCAGCTGTCAGCATCTTCTCTGTTTAAGAAACCAGTTAGACTGAAGCTAGAATCTTACTCCCAAACCCAAATTTCTGGGAAAGGTATTTTATTGTTCCAGCTGGAGAAGTCAGGTGTCTGTTCTGGACCAATTCACTATGGTTAAAGGTTCATGCTTGTATGAAATGTCTGCTTAAGGCTCATAACTGCTATCACTCTGATCTGGAGGGAGAAATAATTCCCAGAAAAAGAATGGACTAGGAAGATAACTTATTAGGTCAATATTATTGTGCCAAAGTTGAATTTCATATCAGCTTCTCCATATACTTGTTTTACAGTACTAGAAAAATGATATAATTCATGTGGTGAACATATATTGTTTTCCTAGTATTTTCCTAGGTTCTAAGTAAATAATAGCATATACCTTTGCTCAAGGAACTGAAATGCATTCAGTTAGGACATCAGGAAAATGTTGGCTAGTAGGGAGACGAATGAGAAGATAAGAAATTCTTGTTGTGATGAGGAGTCTTATAGGGATAAACACAGCTTGCTATAGCAGCATATAAGATATTCACTTGAGAGGCTGGGGAAATCTTCTTAGAGGATATGACTTTTAACTTGAGTCCTAAAGAATAATTTCTTTTCTCTGGGGTTGGAGAAAGTAGGAAAAAGAAGCATTCCAAGAAAAGAAAGTGAGAGTTGCTAAATAAATTGGGATTTTTAACAAATTGTTTTATTATAGAAATCATAATGGGGCCAGGCACGGGGGGCACATGCCTGTAATCCTAGCAGTCTGGGAGGCCAAGGTGGGAGGATTATTTGAATACAGGGGACTAGCCTGAGCAAGAGCGAGACCCAAGAGAAAGACCCTGTGTCTACTAAACAAAAAAATATTAGCTGAGTGCAATGGTGGGTGTTGGTAGTCCCAGCTACTCCAAAGCTGAGGCAAGAAGATCATGTAAGCCCAGAAATTTGAGGTTGCAGTGAGCTATGATGATACTACTGCACTCTACCCAGGACTACAAAGTAAGACTTTGTTTTTTAAAAAAAACATAATGGTATTTAGGGATATTGCTAAATTTTAAATTAGTTTGGAGGAAATTGATAACTTTGCAATATTAAGTTTTCTTTTCAGGAAAAAATAGTGTATTATTTTTCTATATATTCTTTGTCTTTTTTTTCCTTTTTTTTGAGACAGAGTCTCATTTTGTTACCCTTGGTAGAGTGCCGTGGTGTTGTAGCCCACATCAACCTCAAACTCTTGGGCTCAAGTGGTCCTCTTGCCTCAGCCTCCAGAGTAGTTGGGACTACAGGTGCCTGCCACAATGCCCAGCTATTTTTAGAGACAGGACCTTGCTCTTGCTCATGTTGGTCTCC
Organism: Perodicticus potto; assembly: GCA_963574655.1. Classification (NCBI taxonomy): domain Eukaryota; kingdom Metazoa; phylum Chordata; class Mammalia; order Primates; family Lorisidae; genus Perodicticus; species Perodicticus potto. Next base: position 9,558 of record CAUYRH010135516.1, on the reverse strand, counting down.
AACTCATGAGCTTAAGCAATCCACCCACTTCAGCCTCCCAGAATGCTAGGATTACAGGTGTGAGCCACCACGCCTAGCCCAAGTCTTTATGTCCTTTATGAAAATGTAGAGCTGAGGTTAAAAGTACAAATATTGTTGTTAGATAAGATCTGAGTCCTTCTCTTGTCCTTTAGCATAAGAGACCTTGACCTTCCTTGGGCAAGTTACTCTCTAAGCCTCAGTTTCCTAGACTGTAAATAGAGATAATTACGTTATCTAATTTGGAGGTTGCTGGTAGGAGTAAATGATATGTTATATGTAAAATGCCTAGCCAAGTGCCCAACACATTGCATACATTCAACAAAAAATGTAGTTCTCCTCTCTCCCTTTAAATAGCTTTATTCAGTTTTAATTTATATATGATAAACAGGCTGGGCATGGTGGCTCATGCATGTAATCCTAGCACTCTGGGAGGCTGAGGCAGGTAGATTGCCTTGAGCTCAGAAGCTCAAGACCAGCCTAAGCCAGAGTGAGACCTCCGTCTCTACAAAAAAAAGCCAGGCGTTGTGGCAGGCTCCTGTAGTCCCAGCTTCTTGGGAGGCTGAGGCAAGAGAATCGCTTAAGACAAAGAGTTGGAGGTTGCTGTGAGCTATGATGCCATGGCACTCTACTGAGGGCCACAAAGTGTGAGCCTCTGTCTCAATAAAAAAAAAAAAAAAAAAAAAATATATATATATATATATAAAATAAAGTTATATAATCTATTTATTTTATATACATGAATTTAAAGTGTACAATTTGACGAGTTTTGAGATATATATACATCCATGCAACTAGCACCACGATCAAGATAATAAACATTTCTATCACTCCCAGAGTTTCCTCATGTCCCTTTGTAATCTCTCCCTCTGCCCTGACAACATCCTAAACTTTTCAAATAGGTCCTGTCATTCTTTATGAACACAAACGTGACTTTGTTAGTTTTGAATGTGATCTTTTCTCCAATTACATTTTTAAATTGGTGATTATTGTTTGGGAAAGCTATTTCTCCAGCCACCTTAGTGAATTCATTTCATCTCATTACTATGGGTTCTTCAAGAAACCAATCAATCAAAATACCTGAAAAGATTTTTTTTTTGTTTTTATTCCAATATATGTTTACTGTTTTGTTTAGCCTCATTGCATTCAGTTAGGACCTCAGGAAAATGTTGGCTAGTGGTAGCAGGCCTACCCCTAACAACTTCATGGCCCAGGGTACAAAAAGAGGTCCACACACTATACATCTAAATATAGGGTGTCCATAAAGTGCGTGTACAATTTACTATGTTAAACTATTTTGAATTGCACGCGAACTGTATGTCCACCTTGTATTTAAACATTATAAATCAAGCTAACCAACTATTAGATTAAAATAATTTATCCTCTACCTTGACACAACTAGCTTATAGCAACCTAGAAGGCCAGGTTCAAATTTTGAATCCTTGAGTAACACACCTCCCTATTACACTTGATGTAGCTTTTTCAGAACTGTACAGAGTACCTTTGACATAAGTGCCTATACCCTTAGAGAAAGACTCCATCTTAAAAGGCATCCTGCCAACAAAGACCAGATATTTACAGACTGCACCTGCACAGATAACTCTTTACTATCAGTCCCCACCAGATGACTCAAGGGCCAAAAAAGGAACTGGGCTTCTTTGGCGGGTGCAGTCCTTTTTCTATAGTGGCTGCCTTGCTGTCCCTCATGATAAGCAGCTAGGCATCTGTTGCCCGAAGGCCCTGCCAAAATCAAAGAGTTTTCTTTGCAAGATGCTGGCAGCTTCACTGACAATCTACCGGATCAGCCCAGGATATTTTTCTTGTCCATGTTCCTTTCCTTGGACTGGTTCATTCACTCCCTTTTTTAATTCCTTTTTTTCTCTTGATGTTAAATGTTACTTTTTAATGTGGAATTTTTAATCATTAACATTTATATATTAAATATACTACTATACAATACCAACTGACTTGTGGAGTGGCTTGAGTCTGTATGTTAGCAGCTCTGAGCACCCAGTGAATAGAATGGACAGTACTAAGGAGAACTGCCTCATTGGGAACTTCACCGGTAAAAGCTTGTGGCTTTTATGATTTAAACGGCATCAATATAAGTCTGACATTGTTGAAAGACAAATGTGCTTGTACCTGGTTATCGCTGACCTTCACTGCTCAGGACAAGAACTTAACACAAATGACATTTACTCCAAAAGATGTTACTTAACTGATGCTTGCGTAAGAGACATTTTCCCATGGTAATGCCTAATGCTTTAATTTTTCTCCTTAAAATTAAATTTGATAAACACCTCATTCCCAATGCTAAAACTATCATTGGTATTATTTATGACCCCCAAGAAAATCCAAATTTCTTAGATTTTGTGCTTTATTTTAGAAATTTCAAGACTTTCTTAGGTTCTACAGGCTCCTAATCCCTGGTTCACAACTCCTACCTTCACTCCCATTCCACTGAAAGACCCTAAGAACTGAGTTTTCTTGAACATCCTGATGACTTCTCTGGAAATAACCATTAGTGGATAGTTTCTAAGCAAGCCATCTGAACATTCAAAATGCATATAAAAAAAGGGTTGAGTCTGGAACTTGGGCCATCGAGAGAAGAGGACCTGTGACCTGGATAGGGCTTCAAAGGCAGCCACGTGTTTATGTGGTAGCAGCTGGTCTGACTGGAATAACTTGGGAAGGAAATTTGGAAACCCAGTTGGAGTTGGAGCACTGTTTCAAACTGCCTGAACTGTGTCACTCAAAACTCTTTGTTGTTCCTTAAGTCATTATAAAATTGGGATACGGACATTTGTCTGAAGCACTCGCCAGTTTTTGGAGGAAAACACAGTTTTTCTGAGCTTCAATTTCTGGGCTTGTTGTAGTCAAGACAGCACTCCCACCCAGTCCACCTCACAGGGCCTTTGGGGACGAAAGGAGAGGTGGGGGAGGGAAGAGAAGGCATCACCTTTCGGAACTTCAGTTTCAACACAAGTAAACTGCTAAGAACATACCACCAGACTGCCAGTAAAATTCTAAGAAGGGCAGAGGAAAACGAACAGAAAAACTGCAAAATGCAGAGGGCTAAACAAATGTGAATTGTCACACAGACCTAAAAGTTGTATTTCTCTGTCCTGGCTCCAGTGTCACAATCCTACAAAGTAAATCAAGGTCAAGATCAGCTGTCCAGAGCGGCGCCCCAATTAGTACCTACCCGCGCGCCCACCACACCCCCTGGTGGCCTTGCCGGGCGGGAGGGCGCGGGCCCAGCCTGCCAGCTCGCGACGCCCCGCCCCGTCGCGCCGCGCCTGCGCCGTGCGTACCGACAGGCCTCGAACGCCCCGGCGGGAGGTAAGGGGCTCTCGCGAGGCTGCTGTGGGGGCGTCGGGCCCTGACAGGCTCTGGCGGGCCTAGTCCCGACCCGGCGCGCGGGCAAGACGCTGAGCGGGTAGCGGGGCATTAGATCTGAAGTGAGAGCGCCATGGGGCTTCTTCTCGGCTTTAAAAGTGGAGGACCTCACTCGGTTTCGTTTTTGGAGGAGCTGTTCGAATCTGGCATAGGGAGGCCCGACGGCGCGAGCAGGATGGCCTGCCCGGGTCGCGGGATGGAAAAGTTTCCTGCTCCAGGCCAACCCTGACGCATTTGTGGGCGCAGGTCGTCAGGGTCGCGGCGTCTTGGTCCCGGCACGAGCCCGCGCATCCGCTCGCTGTTGGGGGCGTTGGGTATGTGTGGCCCAGGTGTGCCCTGGTGACGCTGCGAGGGTGACGCAACGCTCGGGGTAGTGAGTGCCGGAGCGCCCCTGTCGGCCAGCACAGGAGGGTGCAGGAGCTCCCACACCTGCTACCGCCTTAGAGGTGTCCGAGGCTCAGGAGACTGTACGGGGGACCAGGGGCCTTCCTCGACTTTTCTCTCCTGAGTTGGGATCTCTTCCCAAAGTCAGAAACACAAAGCGACATGCCTGAGAATGTGGGGCACCACCCTCTTGCCCAAATGTGGGATCTCTGGGCTGATGGAAGGTGTTGGTCACTTTGGGGGAGTGAGGTTGCCAGCGATTTGGGACCTTTCCTAGGAAATGGGGTTTTTCACTTACTAATTACTTCTTTACGTAATTTAGTTAACCTTTCAGTACTTTTTCCTCATCAGAAGCAGGATCGTGGTCTGCATTCTCGTGTTGTAAGCACCAAGTGGCAAAGTTTGTAAAACATCTGGCACAGTACTGGCACCCTGCAGTTATTAGTGCAGTGAATATGATTTCAGTTACTTCTAAATGTTTTTTTACCAGTTTTATGTGAAATATCTTCTTGTACCTTCAAAAAAAAAAAAAAACACTTTAGTAATACCAGAGTTCTCTGTAGCTTACCTTAATGAAACATTGTATATACCATAGTACAATATCAAAAGCAAGAAATTCACATGAGTACTGTATTAACTGACCCCCTGACTCTCTTCTGATTTCATCATTTTCTACAGTAATGTCCTTTTTCTACTCCAGGATCCATTCTAAGATCCCACACTGCATTTAGTTACCTGGACTCCTTCATCTCCTCCAGTCTGTCACAGTTCCTCTGTCTTTCAAGATCTTCACACTTTTGAAGGGTCCTGGTCAGTTATTTTGTAGAGTATCCCTCCAATGTTTTCTGATGATCAGATTAAGGTTATGAATTTTTCTCAAGAATATAACAAAAGTGTATAATAAATGCCCTTGCCAGTCCATCCTGTCAGGGTGTATGATACAACATACTGCTTGTGAAGTTAATCTTGATCACTTAATCATATGGTGTTAGGATCCTCCAATGTAAAAGTACTATTTTTCTCCTTACAATTAATTGATATCTTGGTGGGAAACTTTCAAACTATGCAAACATCCTGTTTCTCCTCTTGCTGAATTTAGCATCCACTGGTGGATCTTACCTTGAGTAATTATTACCGTGGTGTTCTAATGGTGATCTTCTATTTCCTTCATTTCTTCTTTACTATAATTTAAATCCTTTTGTAAAGATGAACTGTCCTTTCTCCACATTGGTTTATTTGTATTAAGTTATTTATTTTTATCAGTATGGATTCAGATATTTATTTTTCTGTTGGTTATTATCTTTTGCTTGTGTTACTTATTTTCTGTCTCAAATTATTTGAGCTTTGACCACTGGGATTGTTTTCAGGTTACTTCCTGTACCCTTTCAACATGCCCACCTCCTTTTTTGAGTATTTTCTTATTTTCTGGCATCATAAGATGCTCCAGGTTCGTGTGTTTTCCCTACCTCAGCCCTGGTGTCAACCACTTCTTCAAGGACCCTTACGTTCCTTTTGGAGAATGGTATTTAAACTGTGCTCTAGGTACATGTGTTTCTACTGGGGTGTCATTGCTTCTCGGGCCTCACAGAAGATAGCAGTGTACACATATACATACCCATGCATACACAAAAATCTATATTTCTGTATTTATCTGTATATTTAAGAAAAAACAAAAGTTCATCCCAATACCTCCACTTCTAGTCTGACAGGGTTCATTCTTATTTGTCCTTTATTTGTAACTTCTTTCTCTGACAGTGAGAAATCTAGCTGTCTTGTACAAAATAGTTCCTTATTTGTTCAGTCCTGGTTTACACATAAAGTAATTTCAGGATTTCTAACCTTTATACCTGTGAGAAAAAAATTTACTAAGTAGAGAATACTGCGGTTCTTTTTGTCTTTAGCCTTCTAGTATTTAGTCAAATATTATATTCTAGTTACTTAGATTTTCTTCCCACTTTTTTTCAGTGTGATTATGTTATTCATTTATAATACAGTAAATTTTATTTTTTATACTTTATATTCCATTTTGGGTTTCCCCCACATCTTGCTTTTTTTTTTTTTTAAATTTATATACAGTAAATTACACTCTTTTGTGGTGTACAGTTCTTTGGGTTTTGACAAATGCATGTAGAATAGTTCTGTCACTCCAAATATTTCATTATACTTTTATTAAATGTTATGAATAATATAACAACTTTACAGGAGTTTGAGAACTTAGGCATTTTTGCGTATTTTGTCTTGTCTTTTTCATAGGCATATTTTACACAGTAGAGATGTTAATGTAAATGCATTTTTTACCCTTGTGTTTTAATTATGTCAGAAATATGTTCAAATTTTATGGCTGAAAAAAATCAAGAAATGCTGAAATATACTTTCACTTATTATGCCATCACACTTCTACATCACATTTTGTATATTAAATTAGGACCTTCCCCAAACAGCTTACAAACATTTGAGCCATTTTATGATCAGATCCACTGCTAGACAACTTTGTTTCAATAACATCTTGATGTATGAAATCATTTGAATGTTATGTTCTTAGTTTTATGTAGGCATTTTATTATAATTTTATAAAAACAGAATATAGTAGAGAGAAGGAAAAATGGTAGCTAGGAGAAGACCAAGAGTTGAAAGGGTCACTTGAGAAGTACTTGGGGCAGGATGTCTTCTCTGAGAGATGATCCTTGCTGTAGCAGCAGGTTTTCCTTGTACACACAAAGCTGAGAGACAGGGTCATGCACAACTGTGATCTGGAGAATCACTTCTGGAACTTAAGAAAGAAAGCTACTATAGTAGTATAGGGGAACAGTGAAAGCAAGGCAAATATTCAATAATTAGAGATTGTTAAGTTCATTACAAACTGATTAGTGGAAGAGAAAGAAGAATCATTTGAGTTGTATCTTACTTGGTAAGTGATACATAGAAACAGATGGATGTAAAAGTGTGTTCAGAGTATCATTACAAAGCCCAAAGTAGAGATTAGAAGATAATCATTGGATTGATAGGATGGATCAATTTATATACATTATATTCAAATAATAGAAGACTATTGGAAGTTTTTGTTCAAAGTAGGAGCATGTTGCAATTGGTGTTTTAGATATATTAACTGGTAATAACTATGTGGAAAAATTGGAGAGGGCAAGTGTCTAAAGGCAGACCAGTTACAGCTCCGTTGCCATGTGCTATGTGTATTGTGCTATTTGAAATGAGAGGATTAGAAATGGTGAAGAAAGGATATGTGAAATATTTCAATTCAGGCAGCATCTATTGAGCATGTAGAGCAACAAGTGTGTTCAAAAAACATTTTGATAGGAATTGTGATAGATGGCTTTCTATAGTATATAAACTACATAATAGAAGAAAACACAAGCTTCATTGTGATAAACTGGGCAATGTCAATGTTAGACAAATAATTGATATATTTTAAAACACTCCTGTGAGTTAATTAGAAAAAGACATCTCCTGTAGTGAAAAAGTCGCACAACATGAGCAGGCAGTTTATGAAAGAAGAAATGCAAATGGCTAATTAATCTCATAGTAATTTAAAGAATGCAGAATAAAACAACAAAAACAATATAAAATTTTTTTTTCGCCAATCATATGTCTAAGAGAATGATAATAGTATATGGTTGAAATATGGATAAATGGACATTGTACTATGTTGCTTGTAGGAATGTAAGGCATAACCTTTTGTGGGACATTTGGCAACATGTAAAACCCTTACAAATCTGTCTACCTAATAATTCCATTTTTAGATATTTATTTTTTATTTTTTTAGATCAATTTTTTAAACTGATATATAATAATTATACATATTTCTGGAGTACGTGTGATATTTTGATATATGTATACACTGCATAATCAAATCAGCGTATTTAGGATAGTCGCCACCTCAAACATAGTATCTTTTTTTTTTTCTTGGACAGAGTCTCACTCTGTTGCCCCCATTAGTGTACCCTGGCATGGTCTCACAGCTTACAGTAACCTCACACCCACTACGAAGCTCGACTATTTTTAGAGACGGGGCCTTGCTCTGGCTCAGGCTGACCTTGACCTGTGAGCTCAGGCAGGCTACCTGCCTTGACCTCCCAGAGTGCTAGGATTATAGGCGTGAGCCACCAAACCCGTCCTCGTAATGTCTTTTCTTTGCCTAAGATTTCAAGTCTTTCTGCTATTTTGAAGTATGTAATAAATTATTATCACAGTCACCCTACTGTGCCTGGTTTATTTCACTTAACTTAATGTCCTCCAGGGTGGCTTCTGTAGCTCAGCCGGTAGGGTGCTGGCCACAAGGCTGGGGCCTGCTGAACAACGACAACTGCAACACAAGAATAGCTGGGCATTGTGGCTGGCACCTGTAGTCCTAGCTACTTGGGAAGCTGGGGCAAGAGAATCGCTTAAGCCCAAGAGTTGGAGGTTGCCAGCATTTGTCTTTTAACATCCATTCTAAGTGGAGTAAGATTATATCTCATTGTGATTTTAATTTGTATTTCTCTGATGATTCATGATGTTGAACATTTTTTTTATATACTTTTTGGCTATTTGGATGTCTTTTGAGAAATACCCACTCAAATTCTTTGCCTACTTTTTTAATGGGTTTATTTGGGGGTTTTGCTCTTAAGTTGTTTGAGTTTCTTGTATATTCTGGATATTGTCCATTTTTGGATGAATAGTTTGCAAGTATCTTTTCTCATTCTATGGGTTGTCTCTTTGTCGATTATTTCAAAGAATTCAAAAGATGTCCATGAGAAGAGTTTCATCCTATATATATTATAATACAGTATATTTGAAGTATACTTAGTTACACAGTTACATTAAGATGACATTAGAGGTGAACTTCAATATAAGCAGAAATGTTAAGAATGAAATTTTTCCTTTGAGTTTTGTCATTTGACACCTTTTTTAAAAGGGTTATTCAAAGTCCAAGATACAACAGGAAATGAAAATGTGGACAGTATATTTCTAGGGTTTTCCCCAAAGGTATTTCTTTTTGTTTGGTTTTTTTTTTCTATTTTTTTTGTGAGTCAGAATCTCACTTTGTCGCCCTTGGTAGAATGCTGTGGCGTCCCAGCTCACAGCAACCTCCAGTTGTTGGGCTTACACTGTTCTCTTGCCTCAGCCTCCTAAGTAGCTGGAACTACAAGCTGGGATCACAACACCCAGCTATTTTTTAGAGACGGAGTCTTGCTCTTGCTCAGGCAGTCCACCCGCCTCAGCCTCCCAAGTACTGGGATTACAAGCGTGAGCCACTGTGTCTGGCCTCAAAAAGGTATTTCATGTATACTTAATATGTTGATTTTATTTTACTCTCTTCATTTATTTATATTTTCTGAACATACTAAAGTAAATATATATAACTTTCATAAAGGGAAAAAGATTTTAAAATGAATGGTTTTATAAAGACATTTCAAGCTCAGCATTAAAGTGAATATATATTTAGAATAAATTGTAAAACTACCTAGTTTTGGCTGTTAAAAATAATGGAGTATGCTTGTATCAAAATATCACTTGTACCCCATAAATACATGTAACTATTATGTACCCATAATAATTAAAAATAAAAAATTTAAATAATGGAGACTGATTAAAAAAATTCTTAAATTTATTTTCTTTTAGGTTTTTCTGTATGACTAGAGAAGACAGTTGGTGTAAGTGGAAGTGATACAACATTCTTTTAGAATGTCTGAAGATGAAGAAAAAGTAAAATTACGCCGTCTTGAACCAGCTATTCAGAAATTCATTAAGATAGTAATCCCA
>CAUYRH010135515.1:0-10977 GCA_963574655.1 Perodicticus potto | reverse complement strand
CCAAACCAATGTTGTTTTGTTTTGTTTTGTTTTGTTTTTTTAAGAAACTTGTTTTTTCCGCCTACTTGTATGATAGCTCTGTATACATGTATAACTTCATTCAGTGGTTTTCCCTTGTTAGAGAAGGACTCTATTGAGAAGGGAATCCCATTCCATCACTTACTGGCTGCATGCTTTAGCTTAAACCACATAACCTCTCCAGGCCTCAGGCTGCTGTGTCAGACATGATCATGTGGGTGAAGCTCCAGCCTGGTACAGTGCTCGGCACTGTCCACTGTGCCCCAGCCATAGTCTGAGTTCCTCCCTGAGCAGGATCCTAGATCTCACTGGCTTCCTCCAGAGCTGGTAATGTTCTGCTGTGGCCATGAGTCCTCCACCCCTCCTCCATGTCCTTTGTTTCCTGTAGTTACCCTACTCCCTTTGGCTGAGGGGGGCAGGGATCACCCCAAACAAATATGTCTTTGACTTTTAAATGGTCAGACTCATTTTCTGTTTCATACAGTTTTTGCTCTCTCTTGAGGAACTTGGAATATGCCCCTGAGCTAAACTGGAAAATATCTGAGTGCCCTTCTTCATAATTAGCCAGCATCACCACGATCTGGACCCTTTTCTACCTCACAGGGATTCCCTTGTCCACACAAAACCAAGACTGACCCGAGAGTCCAGCTCCTGCTGTCTGAGCCCTGCCATCTGTTCTCCAGTTCCCTTTACCTGTCCAGCCAGGAGCCCCTCTATGGGCCTGCAGCAGTTTAGTCCTCCCTCACTCTAAGCTCTGGCTTCTGTGATCCCTGATTTGCTGGCCTCTTATTTTGGTAAAGGCCAAAATTCCAATTACCCTCACATTCTAATTTTTCCTTAAAAATCAGGGCAGCCAGGCCCCTGGTTCCTTTTTATGTTTATTATCCAGGGATGTACTATAGAAAATTTGGAAACCATACTTAAACAAAAAGAAAAAAATTTAAGTTTATATCCAAGGCTTTATTTTTTTTAAGGACTAAGCCCTGTTCACATTTGGGTGTCTATGCTCGAGGCAGTTCCTTGAGTCTCATATAGTGAGCACCATCCTCTCATTAATAACAGCTTTCCGGGAGGTGAAGGGACACTACATGAAATATTCTTATCAATTATAAGAGGTATTCTTATTTCAGAAATAGTAAGAAGGGAAAAAAGCTATAATACATGATACAATTTTTTAAATTTTCAAAAGTGGGGTGATAATGTAACCTGTTTTCAGTTAATGTATTACGACATATTTCTATGCCATTGAATTGAATAATCTCCTACAATATGTATTCCTTGAGGATATTCTTCTATAAAATGAAAATGTCTTTTTCTGAGTCTAAAACAATACATATTCATGTAGCAAACTCATGCAATGCAAAAAAGTATAAAGAAAAAAAATAAAAGACAGCCAAAATCCCATTACCTGGAAGGATGACTTTTTTTGGTGAATATTTTCCAAGCTCTGTCTCTATGAATATAGATACATATGTATGATATATAATTCTTGCAAATGAAATTTTACTATAAATGTTGCTTTGTAATGTACTTTTATTTTTCAATTAGCAATAGGTCACAGAGATTGCTTGAAGTCAATAAACACAGAACTACTTAATCATTTTTAAAGGAGGCATCCTATTTTATTGTATGGATGAATGTAATTCACTTACTGGGTCTCCACTGGATAGACATTTAGATTGCTTTCACTTATTCATCATTATACATAACATCTTTACATAGAGTTAGCTCCTTGGAATAAATTCCTAGAAGTACAGTTCCTGTGGAGGGTATACATATTTCAACCTTGTACTTGGATGGCCAAATTGCCCTTCAAAGGCTGTAGTACTTTGTTTTTTCTTAGAGACAGAGTCTCATTTTTTCGTCCTCGGTAGACTGCTTTGGTGTCACAGCTCACAGCAACCTCCAGCTCTTGGGCTTAGGCGATTGATTCTCTTGCCTCCGCCTCCCGAGTAGCTGGGACTACAGGTACCTGCCACAACACCCGGCTCTTTTTTTTTTTTTGCAGTTTGGCTGAGGCTGGGTTTGAACCCACCACCCTCGATATATGGGGCTGGCACCCTACTCACTGAGCCACAGGCGCCACCCAGGCTATAGTACTTTTTATACTGTCATTAGCATTGTACAAGAATTCTCCTTACCCTTGCCTAAACTATTATTAGACATCATTAAAAAATCTTTGTCAATTAGTTTCAACAAGGGTGTCAAGACAATCCAATGGGGGTATAGTATTTTCAATAAATGCTGTGTGGAACAATTGGCTATCTACATGCATAAGAATGAAGTTGGACCCCCTACCGCATACCATTTTATTTATTTATTTTTTATTAAATCACAGTTGCGTACATTAGTGCAATATTGCATAACATTTTAAAAAGTTGACTCAGTGAGTTGTAGACCTAGATATAAGAGCAAAAGCTAAAAGACTGAAAACCATAGGAGTGACCACAGGATCACTAAAAGCACAGCAAATGAAAGGTAGATTAACCAAACTTCATAAGAGTTTAAAACTTCTGTGTTTCTAATGACTCTAGCAAGAAAGTGAAAAGAAAGTGCATGAGAAAAAACCGGGCGTTGTGGTGGACACCTGTAGTCCCAGCTACTTGGGAGGCTGAGGCAAGAGAATTGCCTAAGCCCAAGAGCCGGAGGATGCTGTGAGCTGTGTGACGCCACGGCACTCTACCAAAGGTGACAAAATAAGACTCTGTCTCTAAAAAAAAAAAAAAAAAAAGACAATGCATGAGGTGGGAGGAAATATTTGTAAATTATATATCCGATAAGGGACTTACATTTATAAAGAACTACTGCAACTCAATAATAAATAGGCAACCCAATTTAAAATGGGCAAGGATTTGAATAGACATTTCTCCAAAGAAGATATACGAAGGACCAATATGCACAGGAAAAGATGTTCAACATCCTTAATCATTAGGGAAATCTAAATTAGAACCACAATGAGGTTCCCCCTCATGCCTTTGTGTGTTGCTCATGGGAATGTAAAGTGGTCCAACTGCTCTGGAAAACAGTTTATCCAATTCTTCAAAAAGTTAGAATTACATATGAGCCAGCGATTTCATCCCTAGACATAAAACCACGAATGTGAAAAGAGATAATCCAAACAAAATTTGTACATGAACATTCACAGCAGCATTAATAATAATAGCCACAAAAAGGAAAAAAAAAATGTCCATCAACTGATGAATGAATAAACAAAATGTGGTCCAGCCTATACAATGGAATATTATTTGGTTGTGAAAAGGAATAAAGTACTTATACATGCTCCAGCATGGGTAAACCTTAATAACATTATGCAAACTAGAGGAAGCCAGACGTGACGTCTGCACAACATACGGCTCCATTTATGTGAAATGTCCAGAATAGGCAAATAAAGACAGAAAGCAGATTTGTGGTTGCCAGAGTTTGGTGGGGCAGAGAATGGGGAGTGACTACTAATTTCTTTTGGGGGTGATGAAAACATTTTGGAATTAGATTGAAGTGATAGTTTGGTTGCACAACTTTGGAAATATACTGAAAAATCACTAAATTGTACACTTTAAAATAAGTTAAATACATTGCTACCATATAATCCAGCTTATTACCAACTGAAAACAGAAAGCTACATAGAAATGTGTACAGGAATGTTTATAGGAGCATTATTTATCACAGCCCCAAAGTAGAAATAACCCACATTTATCAACTGATGAATCCATAAACAATATATGATAAATCCATAGAGTAGGTAGAAAAATGATCCCCCCAGGGGGACTTTGCAGACTTGATTAAGGATCTTCAGATGGGAAGATTATCCTGGACTATCCTCATAAACCAATGTAATCACCTTGGTCATTAAAAGCTGAAGGTCCTTAAAAGTTGAAGAGGAAGGCAAAAGAGGAAGAAAAAGGGAGATTAAAGATTAAACTACAAAAAAGAAGGTCATAGTGATGTGATGGGGAAAGGACCTGCTGGCCTTTAAGATAGAGGAAGGGGACCATAAACTGAGGAATGTGGATGGCTGATAGAAACTGGAGAATCTCCTTGAAGCCTCCAAAAAGGAACAAAGCTCTGTCAACACTTAGACTTTAGCCCAGTGATACCTGTTTCAGATTTCTAGCTACAGAACTGTAATAAATTTGTGTTGTTTTAAACTACTCAATTCACGGTAATCTGTTATAGCAGCAAATAGAGAACTAATACAGCTATACAATGGAAAATTCCTTGGCCATAAAAAGAAATGAAATATATGTTATAAATAGGTGAACTTTGAAAATATAAAGCTAAGTGAAATCAATCAGACACAAAAGGCCACACATCATATCATTCCACTTATATGAAATGTCCAAACCGAGCAAATCCATAGAGACAGGTAGTAGATCAGTGATTGCTAAGGGGTGGGGGTGATAGGCTGTGACTGCTGATGAGTAAGGGTAACAGAAGTACTCTCGAATTTGATGGTGATGATTCTTACACAACTTATGAACACTCTAAAAAGCACTCAATTGTATACTTTAGACAGATGAACTTTATGGTATGTGAGTTATATCTCATTAGAACTATAAAAAAGGCTCAGTGCCTGTGGCTCAATGGGCTAAGGCACCAGCCACATACACCTGAGCTGGCGGGTTCAAATCCAGCCCGGGCCCGCCAAACAATGACGGCTGCAACCAAAAAATGGCCGGGCGTTGTGGCGGGCGCCTGTAGTCCCAGCTACTTGGGAGGCAGAGGCAGGAGAATTGCTTGAGCCCAGGAGTTGGAGGTTGCTGTGAGCTGTGATACCATAGCACTCTACCCAGGGTGACAGCTTGAGCCTCTGTCTATTAAAAAAAGAAAAAAAAAAGACAAGGAAATATACTAAAGGTGGCAATGTGTTATGAGTGGCTTATGGCTATAATCCTAGCATTTGGGGAGGCTGAGGCAGGAAGATAGCTTGAGCCCAGGAGTTTGAGACTGAAGTGAGTTATGATGATGCTACTGCGCTCTAGGCCCTGGTAACAAAAAAGGAACGAAGGCAGGAAGGAAGGACACTACAGGAAAAATAAAATGGAGGAAATTAAGTGGAAGTCTAAATCTAAAATGGTGAAATACCCTTCCAACTCCCCTTTTCCTGCCTAGCTCCGGTTGCTAGTGGATACTCTCCAGAGGCAAGAGATTAGAGGATTCATTTCTGGGAAGAGTGACTGATTTAAGAGAAAATATCTACACTCACTAAATTTGTTTGTTTGTTTATTTATTTTTGAGACAGAGTCTCACTTTGTCACCCTGCATACTCAAACTCTTGGGCTCAAGTGATCCTCTTGCCTCAGCCTCCTGAGCAGCTGTGATTACAGGCTCCTGCCACCACCCCTGGCTAATTTTTCTATTTTAGCAGAGATAGGCTCTCACTTTTGCTCAGGCTGGTTTCAAACTCCTGAGCTCAGGTGATCCACTCGCCTCCCAGAGTGCTAGGATTATAGGCATGAGCCACTATGCCCAGCCTTCAAGTTCCTTTTAGTAACTCAGAGTTCTGGCTCTTATTTTAGAGTCTTTCCTGAGTATATGATCATCACTCAATATTCATTCATTTTTACTATAAAGGTACTAACAAGTGTTTCTGTGGGAACTCTGTGTCCACTGTTAAGTCTTAAAGACCAGTGGGCATCACTTTAGGGCAATCAGAAAACAAGGCATTTTCATTGAGGACCCTCAAATGGTAGTATTTTTAGTCCCTATATGGGTAAAGATTGAAATTATCAAGCAGTAATACCAAACAGTTCCTTGTGTTGTATTACAAGGAAAGGAACACCAAGACCTACCACAATGAAAGTACAGAAAACTAAAGATCCACTTATCAATAAAATTTAAAAAAAGAAAAGAAAACTAAAGATCCTATTAGTATCCTAAGAGGATAAAAAGGCCATAATCAAAGGGTGAGAAATCAAAATGGCATGAGCCTTCTCAAAAGAACACAGGCAACTAGAAAACAGGGGAGCAAGTCGACATCTTCAAAATTGCGAGAGAGATTATCTTCATCTAAAACTCATACAGCCAAGCGATCGTTCAAGAATGAGAATAGATTAAAGACATTTCCATACATGCAAGGTCTCAGAGTATTGGCCCTCTGTACACTTCTTTCTGGGAAGGTACTGGAGAATACACTTCCACAATGGTCACTGTTCAGCGGGCTTTGAGAGCAATCTTGTATAGATTAGAACAGGAGGACAGAGGGCTCTCGGAAAGATGTCCAGAAATAATAATCAAAGTTGCTGCCTATATAAGTGTATTGACAGGTGAGAGATGTTTTACAGCCTTCATAGAGAGAGAAAATTAAGCAAATGCAAAATAAAAAGAGGTCCGTCCTTCCTTTTTTTTTTTTTTGGCAGCTCTTGGCCGAGGCCAGGTATGAACCAGCCACCTCTGGTATATGGGGTCAGCACCCTACTCCTTGAGCCACAGGCGCCGCCCCTTTCCTTTTTTTTTTTTGAGACAGAGTCTCACTCTGTCACCCTGGGTAGAGGCTGTGGCATCATAGCTCACAGTAATCTCAAACTCCTGGGCTCAAGTGATCCTCTTGCCTCAGTCTCACAAGTAGCTGGGACTACAGACACCTGCACAATGACCGGCTATTTTTTTGTTGCAGTTGTCATTGTTGTTTAGCTGGCCTGGGCCAGGTTTGAACCTGCCACCTTCAGTGCATGTGGCTTGTGCTGTAACCACTGTGCTACAAGCGCCGAGCCAAAAGAGGTAATTCTTTTTTTTTTGAGGCAGTGCCTCAAGCTGTCACCCTGGGTAGAGTACCATGGCATCACAGCTCACAGCAACCTCCAACTTCTGGGCTGGAGTGAGTCTCCTGCCTCTGCCTCCCAAGTAGCTGGGACTACAGGCGTCTGCCACAATACTCGGCCATTTTTTGGTTGCAGCCATCATTGTTGTTTGGCGGGCCCGGGCTGGATTCGAACCCGCCAGCTCAGGTGTACGTGGCTGGCGCCTTAGTGGCTTGAGCCACAGGCACTGAGCCAAAAACAAAAACAGGTAATTCTTAACTCCAAGAAAAATTAAAAGTCGTACAAGGAAAGAAATATAATTATAATAAGTTGTATGTAGGTCTGGTAATTACCTGCAAAATTGTATACAGAGTCACATTAACACGAATAATCAATACTAAAATGAAGGGGGGACTAAAAATTGTGTGGGAATGAGGATCAAGAGAGCAAAATTCTTACTTTTCATAGTCAAAAGTCAACAGTTAATATTAATGATGAAAAATTTTAAAAAGGAGTAATATAATCACAGTATTTATATAAAAAGAGGCAAACAAAAGAACCAAAAACCCAGTCTCTGGAGAACAAGTTAGACAGGAAGAGCAAAGGCAGGGAACTGCTGTTTTGGGTAACAAACTTTGGAGTAGTCCTATTTAACATTTTTTTTTGCAGTTTTTGGCCGGGGTTGGGTTTGAACCAACCACCTCCAGCATATGGGGCCTGTGCCGTACTTGTTGAGCTACAGGCACCACCCTATAAGCTTTGTGGGTTTTTTTTTTTTTTGTAGAGACAGAGTCTCACTTTATCGCCCTCAGTAGAGTGCCGTGGCGTCACACAGCTCACGGCAACCTCCAACTCCTGGGCTTAGGCGATGCTCTTGCCTCAGCCTCCCGAGTAGCTGGGACTACAGGCACCCGCCACAACGCCCGGCTATTTTTCTGTTTTGCAGTTTGGCCGAGGCCGGGTTTGAACCCGCCACCTTCAGTATATGGGGCCGGCGCCACACTTGATGAGCCACAGGCGCCGCCCCTATTTAACATTTAAAACTATGTATTACTCTGAAACAAATGAAATTTAAGTGAAAAAAGTCAGCAAGCTGGCAGAGGAGGACCCTGACCACGGTTGCAGATGCCAGGAAAAGGTGCTCTGCCTGGCTCGGAGATCTGTTTCTGCAGGGCTGATATCCCAGTGGCAGGGAACAGCTCTTGCGGGAGGGGAGTCCCAGGGCATTCCTACCTTTTCTTAGGCCATCTGTTCATGAAATGAAGGTGGGTGGGTATGATGTGAGCTCTGAAGTGGGTCACTTTTTCTTAATACGGGCTACAGCATGCACCACAATAGATGGAGCTGCTGCCATGACTCTGGCATTAGGTTTCTGTTGATCTTTTATAGTGTTAGAGATTCTTTTTTTTTTTTTTTGAGACAGAGCCTCAAGCTGTCACCCTGGATAGGGTGCTGTGGCATCACAGCTCACAGCAACCTCCAATTCCTGGGCTCAAGTGAGTTTCTTGCCTCTGCCTCCCAAGTAGCTGGGACTACAGGCACCCGCCACAACGCCTGGCCATTTTTTGGTTGCAGCCGTCATTGTTGTTTGGCAGGCCCGGGCTGGATTCGAACCCGCCAGCTCAGGTGTACGTGGCTGGCGCCTTAGCCTGTTGAGCCACAGGCGCCGAGCCAGTGTTAGAGATTCTTAATTTTCCCATTTCTTCAGATGTTTTTTAGCGAGAAGCTGACAGAGAGCAGAGAGCAGGGAGCTACTAGAAAGCCACTGTTTTTCATCAGACATCCAGGTTCTTTCTACAGCAACCTAAGCAGGTCTCTTTATCTCTATCTCTCTCTGAGGAATAGTTAAAATGTGCAGATCTCAAGCATGCAATTGATGAGTTCTGACAAAAGTGTACACCTGTATAACCAGCTTCTCAATCAAGACAGAAAGTACTGCCTTCCCCTGTGTTCCTTCTGAAGCCCAACAGAGACAACTCTCACTCTAAATTATATCCCTGAAGATTATTTTGTCTGTTCTTGAACTTCATACGAATAGAATCATACTGCATGTATTCGCCTGTGGCTGACTTCTTGCACTCAACAGGATGTTTTAAGATTTACCTAGATTGTTGGGTGCCTCGGTACCTCATTTATTTTTATTGATGAGTTAGTAATCCAGGGTATGAATATGCCACAATTTGTTTACTCATTTGCTGAACAAGTCTCTTTTTTCTAATGACCAGCTTTGTTTCTGAGCTAGAGCAAATCTTTTTGGGGTGGCCTTTTTTTTTAAATTTTATTTTAATGGGGTGGCCTTTTTAACTAAAACACTTGTGGAGTTGTTTCCACTACATGGAGTTAACGTTGAAAGAAGTAGGCTGGCTGGGCATGATGCCTCACGCTTGTAATTTTAGCACTCTGGGAGGCTGAGGCAGGTGGATCACTTGAGCTCACGAGTTCGAGACTAGCCTGAGCAAGAGTGAGACCCCTGTCTCTACTAAAAATAGAAAAAAACTAGCCAGGCATTATGGTAGGTGCTTGTAGTCCCAGCTACTCAGAAGCCTGAGGCAAAAGGATTGTTTGAACCCAAGAGTTTGAGGTTTTTATGAGCTATGAAGCCGTGGCACTCTACCTAGGGCAACGAAGTGAGACCCTGTCAAAGAAAGAGAGAAAGAAAGAAAAAGAGAGAGAGAGAGAGACAGAAACTAGACCAACATAATTTACATACAAGCTATAAGTGGAAATTGGATGCAATACATGCTCATTTAGGTTAAAGCTATTTCTGCACCAGTAGACCAATTAAAAGCCTGTGGCAATAACTCATGTGTGAAGTGACTAAAGTCTGGAACCAGCTTTTTGTTGTAAAAAGAGAAAAATGGGGACAGATAGGATAAGTATTTTACCAGAAGACTTGACAAGGCTTGTGACAGATCACATTTGCTAGATGAAGGTGCAAGATGAATCGAGTCTTTTTTTTTTTAATAAAATCTTTTTATTACAAAATTGAGATCTGTAAGGCGAAATAAGGGTGGGCGTTTGTACAGGCGTGAATCAAGTCTTATTTCAAGGTAGAGGGACCTGCCTGGCAAGTCCCTCTTCTCATCACAGCTTGGGCCATTCAGTCCTGACAGGGAATTTAAGGAACCCTGGTTCAGTGGCTCAGCCTGCCTTCCAGGCCAACTTGTACCTTTCATCCTGCTCCTAGTATCTAAACTGTCCCACATACCCCAGGTATTTTTAAAGGCATGATGACATTATGGAAAGAACACTGAACTCGGACTTGGTCTGGTCAATCCCAATGCTGTTTGCTACTGATAATCTGGTTAAGGGTATATTAATTGTACATGAATATCAATGACTAAGATTTCAAAATTCAGATAGTTCAAATTCTAACTAGGCTCAAATATAAACTTTGATGCCAAGGAAATCACCTCCTCTGGAAGTGCTAAAGTCCATTTTTCAGTCATTCAAATCATCAGGAAACTGTTCCTTAGGTTGAGCTTCAGTTTTACTTCATGTACCTTTTAGGTCTAGCTTTGCTCTCTGGGGCTATACACTATACCTCTGTTCTTTCTGATTGAGGTTGCAAACTGTTAACCCTGGGGCCAATTTCAGGCATGTCTTGTTGGGTCCTCACAGCATTATAAATACCTCAATTCGTTTCCAACATTAAAATATGAGTTTTTAAAAATATAAACTAAATTTCTGGCTTCTCTCAAAAGTTTGAAAGATCTTTGTGGTTCCCTCTCCAATATGGTTCTTCCATTTTTTTGTTAATAATTCAAAGTTTTTTTTTTTTGTTTTTTTTGTTTTTTTTGAGACAGTCTCACTTTGTTGCCCTGGATAGAGTGCTGTGGCATCATAGTTCACAGCAACCTCAGGGGCTTAAGCAATCCTCTTGCCTCAGCCTCCCGAAGAGCTGGGACCTGCCACCATGCCCAGCTAGGTTTTTTTCTTTCTATTTTTAGTAGAGACAGGGTCTCACTCTTGCTCAGGCTGGTGTCAAACTCCTAAATTCAAGCAATCCACCCACCTCAGATTCCCAGCATGCTGGGATTACAGGAGTGAGCCACCATGCTGGGCCAGTAATACAAAGTTGTTTTTTTTTTTGAGACAGAGTCTCAAGCTGTCACCCTGGATAGAGTGCTGTAGCATCACAGCTCACAGCAACCTCCAATTCCTGGGCTCAAGCGAGTCTCTTGCCTCTGCCTCCCAAGTAGCTGGGACTACAGGCACCTGC
>CAUYRH010135514.1:0-54865 GCA_963574655.1 Perodicticus potto | reverse complement strand
CACCCTGGATAGAGTGCCGTGGCATCACAGCTCACAGCAATCTCCAATTCCTGGGCTCAAGCGAGTCTCCTGCCTCCGCCTCCCAAGTAGCTAGGACTACAGGCGCCCACCACAACGCCCGACCATTTTTTGGTTGCAGCCATCATTATTGTTTGGCGGGCCCGGGCTGGATTCGAACCCTCCAGCTCAGGTGTACGTGGCTGGCACCTTAGCCCGTTGAGCCACAGGCGCCGAGCCTATTTGTAACATTTTCTCTGATAGAAGAAACCTAGCTGTCATTATCCACTACATGTATTTTTTTTTTTAACAAAGAGATATTTTATTTAGGAAGAACAAAGAGAAAATGTAGAGCACTTCCAGTGAGATGGAAGAGAGTGGATCTCTCCCAGAAAGGAGAGAAGGTGAGAGAGACACATAATATATGTACTTATTTGTTGAAAGTTAGTATACACATGAAGTAGTTTCTGAATGGATTGACTTGTACACTTGTGAAAAACAGTTCCTAATGTCATTTTCTTCCACACTCCCTTAATAGCGTGGTTATGCTATTCATTTGTAATGGACTCAGGTTCATTCCTTACAGTTTGTATTCCATGTGGGGTTCCCCTTCCACATCTTCATTGATGATAATGGTGTACTTATTTTGGGAGTATGTTGGAACTATGCAGAAAGGTATTTCTAGCAAGGCATTGTTCCCCTCTCTTCTGCTTCCAATCCAGCATTCCAGGATTCCTTGTTGCAATGAACATATGGAACACGTCATGAATTTGCATGTCATTTTTGCATAGGGGCTGTGCTAATTGTCTCTATAGTGTTCCAACTTTAGTGCGTGTGCTGCTGAAATTGAGCACTAGAGTGAGTCTTTTAAGCAGAAATCAAATCATGTCATCCTTGCTCAAAGCCCCCAGTTGTTTCCTGCCATTATCAGGATAAATTCTGAGGATCCTAAGGCAGCTGACTTACTTTGAGGCTTTGTGTGATTAGGCTCCTGTTTCCTGTTTTCTCTTGCTATTGCCCTCCTGCCGAGCACCCTCCTGCCTCAGGGCCTTTTGTGGTTGCCCTTCCCTAGGCCTTGGAGTACTGCTCTTCCCCAGGATGTTCCCAGGGCTGGTTGCCTCTCGTCCCTGATGGACATTCACATCCTCCTAGAGGCCATCCACAAGTGGATCCCTCACCTCTCTCTGACTCTTTCTTTGGCCTCATTTTAATTCCTGGTACTTATTGTACTTTATACATGCAAAAATATATTTGCTTATTGTCTGTCTTCTCCACCAGAATATAAACTCATGAGATAGGAACTTTGTTTTGGTCACAGAGCTTAGCAGCGTGCCTGGCACATAGCCAATAAATAAGCAGTTGGCAAATATTTGGTGTATGAAGTTTTTGTCAGATGCTCTGTGTGCACCATTTCACTTAATCCTCACCAAAAACACTTGGAGATAAGTATTGTTTTTATTCCCATTTTATAGATGAAAAAATGGAGGGTCATACAACTAGGGCGAGTAGCCTGGAGGTATGGCCCTATTCTCTATAATGCTAGAGCCCAGACTTGTAAGCACCCGTGTTAGGCTGCAGCATGTCTTTGTACAGTGTGTTTGTGTACAGTCTTTGTAGTTGTGTTTGTCATGTACAACTAACAGGAAAGATGAAATAAGCTAATGGTCATGAGTGTGTTTTGTACACTTTAAAGCTATGGTTCCCAACTGCCAGTTCACGGACCAGTCTGTGGCCTGTTATGAACCAGGCTGCACAGCAGGAGGTGAGCAGTGGCTGGCAGGGTAAAGCTTCATCTGTATTTACGCCACTCTTCATCACTCATTCACCGCCTGAGCTCTGCATCTTATCAGATAAATGATGGCATTAAATTCTCATAGGGGTGTGAACCCTACTATAATCTGCACGTGCCAGGGATCTAGGTTGCGGATTGCATGCTCCCTATGAGGATCTAATGCCTGATGATCTGGAGATGTTATGTGCTTGAATCATCTGGACACCATACACGGTTCCACCCCCTAGTATGTGGAGAAATTGTCTTCCATGAAACCAGTCCCTGGTACCAAAAAGGTCGGGGACCACTGCTATAAAGCACTTTCCAAATATGAGCATTAGGGCGGCGCCTGTGGCTCATCAAGTAGGGCTCCAGCCCCATATACTGAAGGTGGTGGGTTCAAACCTGGCCTCGGCAAACTGCAAAACAGAAAAATAGCCGGGCATTGTGGCGGGCACCTGTAGTCCCAGCTACTTGGGAGGCTGAGGCAAGAGAATCGCCTAAGTCCAGGAGTTGGAGGTTGCTGTGAGCTGTGTGACGCCACGGCACTCTACCGAGTGCGATAAAGTGAGACTCTTGTTGTAAGCCAACAGCCCCACAAAAGACCCAAGTCTGTCTCAGCCTGTCTCGGCCTTGGTCCCCAGCATGGCCCTCCTTGGGTTAATTCTGAGGACAGGTTTCTGACAAGGAAGTTATCTGAGTTCCCTGACACCCCCTGGCCGGGTTGAAACAATGGTGGAAACTCACTCAAGCAGAGTTTCCCAGGTACTGGGCTTTCCAAGTTACCCCCATGGTTACTGAGTTACCCCCCTGAGCCACCACGCAGCTACCCCCTGAGCCAACTACCTGCATAACCCCACCCTGTAACTGGCCATGTTCCACTTTTGTATATGCTTGCTTTGCCACATCAGCACAAAAAGGGTATAAAAGGCTACCTGCATTTCTCTTCGCCACCGCTTGCCCTTTGGGCATCGGTCCGCCTGTGCAGATGTAACCACCTGATTTGGGCCTTGCCCTTTGGGGCAGTGGTCAGCCTGTGCAGGTGTAAATAAATCATCACCATGTGATTTGAGCCTAAAGTGGGCTCCGTGTATTCTTATGGGTGGCGTAAGTTACAACACTCTGTCTCTACAAAAAAAAAACCCAAAAAACAAATGTGCACATTATTAGTATTATTGGTATGATTATAGCTACCGTTTATTAAGTGCTCACAGTACCAGCCTGAGCTGTCCATCATTCTGGCACTCAGTCCTCACAGCAACCTTATGATACTGAAATGAAAAGCTGGAAAGTCAGGAAGTGGAGGTAACTTACCCACAGTGACACATTGGTTAAGCCTAGTGGTCTCACTGCAGAGCTGGAGGAGCCCACTTCCAAATCTCCCTGTTCTAAGCACAGGAACATGCAGACACACCCTTGATAATTCCTGTGTGTTTCATCTCAGGTTGCTTATTCCTGGAATTCAAAGAAGAGTTGGAGGAAGTCTATAAGGTCTACTGTGCCAGCTATGACCAGGCCTTGCTGCTGGTGGAGGCATACCGGAAGGAGCCAGAGCTGCAGCAGGAGATCCAGGGCATCATTGAGCTGGTGGTGTGAGTAGAATGGCCAGTGAGCCCTCACTCCTGCCCCATTGCCCTGGGCTTAGGGGCAGTTACAGTCTCACCTCTACTTGGCATATGGCACTCTCAGTGCTTGTGTCAGTCAGGACAAGGCAGGCTGTGCTACAGAGACAAACAGCTCCCACATCGCAGTGGTTTCAAGCAGTAAACCTTTATGTCTTTTTATGCTCCATTACGGGCTGACTTAGGGACCTGCCCTTCGTCATCCTTACTTTAGGAGCCAGGCTCATAGCAGCCACTGTCTGGAATTTTGCTAGTAATTGTGGCTCAAAAGAAAAGAGCTATGGAGGGTCTAACACTGGTAATTAAATTCTTTGTTCCAGAAATGATACTCATTGCTTTTCATAATTCATTGGGCAGGACTAATCACAGCTTCACCCAGTTACTAGGAGATAGGGTGTGTCATCCTAACATGTGTCCGGAGGCAGAGAAGTAGAAACATCTGGTGAATGGCACTCATGACTAGTACAGGGAAGGGCGACAAGGTGGTGAAGACCATGTGTGGTCAGCAACAGTGATAGCAAGCAGGTGGATATCACCTGAGGTGCCCTCTCTACAGACCACTGAAGTCTTGCTACATGGGAAAGGGTCAGAATAGCTGCAGTGGATGCACAGCCTTGAGGTGGCACCAGTGGGTAGAAACTCCAGGAATATTTTTTACTTTTTTATTTTCTTTCTTTCTTTTTTTTTTTTTGAGACAGAGTTTTACTTTGTTGCCCTGGGTAGAGTGCCATGGTGTCGTAGGTCACAGCAACCTCAAACTCTTGTGTTTAAGCAATTCTCTTGCTTCAGCCTTCCAAGTAGCTGAGACTACGGGTGCCTGCCACAGCACCCAGCTATTTTTTAGAGACAGGGTCTTGCTCTTACTCAGACTGGTCTCAAACCTGTGAACTCCTGCAATCCACTTGCTTTGGCCTCTCAAAGTGCTAGGATTACAGGCATGAGCCACCGTGCCAGGCTGGGAACATTTTTTAAAATTTAAACTTTTGAATGGGTAACATGGTTACATTATTCAAAAATGTTAAAACATCAAAATTTATACAATACAAAATACTTCCCAACCCTGTCCCTTCACCCACCCAATTACCACCAGGTAACAGCAACCTCAGACTCCTGGGCTCAAGCGATCCTCCTGCCTCAGCCTCCCAAGTAGCTGAGACTACAGGCACCCACTGCAACACTCGGCTAATTTTTCTATCATTAGTAGAGATGGGGTCTTGCTACGACAGCTGGCTAATTTTTCTATTTTTAGTAGAGATGGAGTCTTGCTCTTGCTTAGGCTGGTCTTGAACTCCTGAGCTCAAACAATCCACCCATCACGGCTTCCCAGTGTGCTAGGATTACAGGCGTGAACCACCACGCCTAGCCCTTAAATTTCTTACGTATCTTTGCAGAGTTCCATTTTGCATACACAAGCAATTACAAATATGCTTATAAATGAAAATTTCTACCTTTTTAATTTTACTTATATGTGTGTGTCTGTCTCTATCTATATCTTTATATCTCCTAATCTTATAGGTCTTTCCATTTCACCATAGAGTATTCACAGTCTTTTGAACAGCTGCATACTCTTGCACCAGGTGGTTGTTACAGGTTATTTAACTAGCCTCTGTTGATGAGCCAGCCAGCCTGCCTGCCTGCCTTCCTTCCTTCCTTCCTTCCTTCCTTCCTTCCTTCCTTCCTTCCTTCCTTCTTTCCTTCCTTCCTTCCTTCGTCTTTCTCTCCCTCCCTTCCTCCTGTCCTCCCTTCCTTTCTTCCTCCCTTTCTTTTTTTCTTTTTTTCTTTTGAGACAGAATCTCACTCTCTCTCCTGGGCTAGTGTACATTGGCATCACTATAGCTCACTACTACCTCAAACTCCTAGGCTCAAATGATCTTCCTGCCTCAACCTCCTGAGTGAGTAGCTGGGAGTGAGGGCATGTGCCACCATGCCCAGCTAATTTTTCTAATTTTTGTAAGACGGAATCTCACTCTTGCTCAGTCTGGTCTGAAACTCCTGGCCCCAAGCAATCCTCCCACCTTGGCCTCCCCAAATGCTGGGATTATAGGTGTAACCCACTGCATCCAGCCTGTTTTGATAGTGCTACCATGATTATTTGTGATATGCCATTTTACTTTGCTGCACATATATCTGTAAGGTAAATTTCCAGAAGCAGAATTGCTAGGTCAAAGGAAATATGTGTTGACAATTTTGGTAAACTTTGTCCTAGTTCCCTCTGTAAAGGCTATGCCAATTCATGTTCCAGCAACAACACAGCCTCACTAGTGGAGTGTGCTATGAAACTAGAATATTTGCCACTGGGATAGATGAAAAACAGTGTCTCAATATGGTTTCATTTTGCATTTATCTTATTATGATTAAAGCTGGCCATCTTTTTCTTTAGTTAAGAATCCTGTGCATGTCCTTTCCTGTGAATTTTTCTGCTTCTTTCTTGTTAAGAAGTGTGTGATCCTTTTGTAGTTCTTAAGTGTGATGATTGGGTTTGCATGCTCACATGTGAGCTGTGCCTTTCGTAACCTTGACATTGACACCTTACCTCTCTGATGTGTCTCAAAACAAGCTCACCAAATAGAGGTAGAAGAAGGTTATTTTCTGGAAATCTGAGTAGTATAGTAAGAGCAGAGATTATTATCATCATCATAGCTATTATTATTATCTTACTTAGACATTCCTTTTATACCTAAGAGAAAGACAGTGTAGAAGTAGGTCTTTGAAGACATAATCCCATGTGGAGCCTCCTTCTACCTCCCCTCCCACTTCCTTATCTTTTCCTCACCCTTCAATTTCCTCCAAAGTCTTCTTTTCAAGAACGTACATCCTAGCTCTTGTCTGCCTCCAAAGAAGCTACACCCATTTTCCTCTTTGATTCATCCCTTCACGGGTCATACAAACTTAGGCTTTTGCAAGGGTCATTAAATACATCTCTGCAGAGTGAGGCTGATTACAAAAACAAGGGAAGCAAGGTGCCGGATGTGACAAAGCAGAGACAACAGACTCTGTAGAATACAGCTGCACTGCAGCCTTGGCTGATTGTTGCTGTGCTAACAAGTAGCTTTTGCTAGATGACAAACTACCCCCAAACATAGTAGCTTAAAACAAACATTTAGTTTACATTTCTGCATATTAGCAATTTAGCTGGGCTAGTAAATGATTCTTCAGGTCCTATCTGAGCACCGTCTGGTATCTGGAATCACCTGCAGGTCAGCTTTGATGATATTGGCTGTCTCTCAAATCCGGTCCTAAGGCCAGCCCAGGCTCAAAGGGTGGGGAAACAGACTCCATTTTCTTGGTTGGGCTCAAGTGATTCTCTTGCCTCAGCCTCAAGAGTAGTTGGGACTACAGCCCATGCTGGGACTACATGTGTCTGCCACAATACCCAGATAGTTTTTCTATTTTTAGTAGAGACCAGGTCTTGTTCTTCCTCAGGCTGTTCTCAAAATCCTAAACTCAAGTGATCCACCTGCCTCAGCCTTCCAGAATGCTAGGATTATAGGCATGAGCCACCGTACCTAGCCCTTCGGTTTATTCTTTCAAGCCCTGTCTTCCCACCCGAAAGCCCAGAAGACCAAAGAATTGCCTTTACAGTTGGCAGGACACTCTGCCTTAGGAAGCACTGCTACAACAGTCAGGGAGGAAGAGGCAGCCTTGCAAAGGTGGGATCAATCTAGCACAAGGCACCTGCAATGCCAGCATGATGGCCAAGGCAGCAGAGTTTGGAGAAGGCAAATAACCTTCTTTGTGTTTCTTTATCAGTTTAATTGTGTTTGTTTTAAACATAAAAGCCATATGTGCTTTTCAGAAAAAAAGACACTTCAAATAATACACAAGTGTGCAAAGTAAAAAATAAAGGTCCATTCCCCTGGGTCTCCTGTTTTCCCATTCCTCCCTCTAGTAGTTAATATTTTTCAACCAAATTATATTTTGCACATTTGTAGACAGAGATGGACCTAGATAGCTAGATAGAATTTTTATGGGTCTTTTTCTCTACATGCTGTTCTAGAACTTGCTTTTTTACTTAACCATAGTCAGGAATATCTTTTCAGGACAGTGTAAATAGTTCTATGGTGTTCTTTTTAATGACTGCAGAGTTCCTTTCCAGGGCAGCTATGGTTTAGACTATGGTTTATTTGGCCATTCCTCTACTGATGGATATTTGGATTGTTTCCAATTTTTTACTGGGGTGGACGTAAAGTTCATGTGCAACTTAAAATAGTTTAATGGGGTGGTGCCTGTGGCTCAACGTGTAGGGCACTGGCCCCATATGCCGGGGGTGGCGGGTTCAAGCCCAGCCCCAGCCAAAAACTGCAAAAAAAAAAAAAAAAATTAAAATAGTTTAACATAGTAAATTGCACACAAACTTTATGTCCACCTTGTATTATGAAAGGAGTCACTGAACAACTACTACCTTTTCCCTGGCTTGCTTGAGTTGGTCTGTCTTTCTTTTTCTTTTTCTTTTTTTTTTTAAGACAAGGTCTTGCTCTGTTGCTTGGACCGGTCTTGAATTCCTGGTCTCAAGGGATTCTCCCACCTTGGCCTCCTACTGTGGTAGGATTATAGAAAGCTCCCAGACAGCTGAAGTTGGTATTTCTGTGGGTAGATTTTTAGGGTAGGATGGATCGTGCAAAGGGTTTGTACAATTCACAAATCGTCAAGCTGCTCTCCAAGAAGATCTGGCCAATAGATAATCCCACCAAAAGAATGTAAGAAGGCCTGTTTGCCCACACTCACCTGGCTGTTGTTATCATCTTTCAATTTCTGTTACCTATCCAAAAGGCTGCATATAAAAGGTTGTGTCCACATTACCTGGAAAGGCTGTAGATATTAGAGGCTGCCATTATTCCGTAGTTACTTCTTGATGATTGCAAAGAAGGGATATAATCATCTCTTTGAGGAGCCCTTGCCCTCTGACTTAAGGCGACAGCTGTCACAGTGAGGCAGTTGGCTCTTTTCCATGGAAAGTAAGCCCAGGGGGGGGAGTTTTGCAAATATCTGGCAACTGTTTATACCTCCCCTGTCTAAGTCAGTCAAGCTCCAAGACACCCAAGGTGAGAGCAGATGGTCAGCGTAGGCAAGTCCTGATGGGTAACCCCACCCCTTGATGCTTCTGAGGGGCTCCCACCTGCTCTACCCTATTCTTAGTTTCATGGCTGATCTTTCCTGGACATTTGGTCTGGAGATTTTTCTGAACAAGGGTCTTGAGCCACATTTGTTGAGTCTTCCTGAAGGAGGCACACTGGGACAGTTGAGGTTTGAAACCCTTGGGGGTTTCTCAGGAGACAGGTCTAAGGGCTACTACTAGAACCTCTTTCCAGATGTCATTGACTTGGGGAATTCTTGAAATTCTGGACATCCTCAAAAAGAAGATTAGTCATCCATGCATTGATGGTGAATCTGGAACAGGCTTCAGGACCATTAGTTCCAGTGCTTTGTTTTGGATTTTTTTTTCTTTTTTGTAATAAAAAATGTCAGATCTATAGAAAAATAGAATAATCTAATGGACACTTATGTACCCACTATCTAAAGTTAACAATTATCAACATTTTGCTTTTGTTTTACCTATTTTTATGCTAAGCCATTTGAAGGGAATTATAGATATGATGACTTTTCACCTCTAACTACTTTAAATGCATCTCTAAAATTAAGCTCCTATGATTTTAAACACTTCTTTAAAAAGCAGCAAACTATTTTATTAAATGAAATATCATGTGGCTGCCCAACACATGGAGTTGTGCTTGGGACATGCCCAAGTGGTGACATCAAGTAGGCAGTTGAATGTGTGAGTCTAGACTTCAGGACACAAGTTGAAGGTGGAGATCTGATTTTGGCATATGTTTAAAGCCATGTGGGGAGAGAGGGAGCAGAGGAGGGCCCAGGACACCCAGGCATTGTAGAGAAGCCAGCAGAGGAGGCTGACAGAGCAGCCTTCGGAATGTGAAGAGAAGCAGGACAGTGGGTGCCCCTGGGACTGAAAGAAGAAAGTGTTTTAAGGAGGTCTACAGCCATATCATCCTGAATGTGCTCCATCACACCTGATGTCAGAAGCTAAGCAGGATTTGGCTCTGTTAGTACTTGGATGAGAGACCACCTGGGACTACCAGGTGCCTATACTCAGGAGGCTGAGGCAGTAGGGTCACTTGGGCCCAGGAGTGCCAGGGTGACAGAGGGAGACCTTCTCTCAAAAAAAAAAAAAAGAAAAGAGGGCATAGTTAGCCATGTCTGCTATTGAGATGCCAAGTAAGCTGAGGGCAGAGAACTGACCACTAGATTTGGGATAGATGTGGAACCAAGGGCATTGCACAACTAACATCTACACCTCACGAACTATAGATGAGGGTCACAGAGGGACAGTGACTTGACTAAGAGTATAGTAAGTTAAATGGCAGAGCCAGGACTGGAGCCCGGGTCTCCTGGCATCCCCAAGGGTGGGCTGTCCCTGTCTAATACCAGCCTTCTCCCTCAGGCCACAAGCTGGATCTTCAGGTCTCAGTTTCTTACTGGTGTACCCTCTACAGAGGATTACCAAGTACCCCTTGCTGATGCAGAAAATCCTGGAGAACACACCCCCTGATGCCAGTGCCTACCCTGTCCTTCAGGGGGCTACCTCTGCCCTCCAGGATGTGAACGCCAACATCAATGAATACAAGATGCGCAAGGAAGTGGGTAAGGATGTGGGGCATTTAGGGGATACATGAGTGAGAATGCTTCCAGCTACAGAAAACTCATCTCCAACTGGCTTCACCAACACAGAGAATGTAGTGGCTTGTATAACTATAAATCCAGAGGTAGTGTGAACTTTAGGTAGAGTTTAATCAGGGAGCTGTTTCATTTCTTTGTAACTCTCTTGTCTTTGCTATGTATCAGTTTCATCTTCAGCCTGGTTTCCCTCACAATAGTATGTGGCTATTGCTGTCCCAAGACTCACATCTGAACACCACACTTTCTAGGAACACTTTATAGAGTAAGACAGGGTTATTCTCCCCCTAGCCACAGAAATTAAATTGAAATTTCACTCTGATAGGAACCACTTGGGACATGTGTATACCCAGTAAACCAATTGCCATAGTTAGGGTGCAACGAACTAATTGGCTTAGGATGGGTCATGTGACTTTCTTGGAACCAATCACTGTTGCTAGGAGGATGGGATTATACGGATTGGTTTATACCAGTCAGCACCCACCCCTGGAGCCAAATTGAGGTCAATCTTGTACAAACCACAGGGCTGCTACCCTGTGGAGGAAAAAACAATACTATGGAGGTGAAGAGCTGTATATATATATCTAGGGGGGTGGGGATGGGCGTTAGGAATCCTTGCCTTTCACGTTGTTGAAACAGAAAATAAAGCTGTGTCCCAAGTGTAGAGAACCTACATTGCACAATCGAGACAATATAAAAATGATAACTTAGCTGATGCTTACTGAGGGCTAACTGTGCTACATGTTTTCCTTCATTATCCTATTTGGGCCTTTCACTAGCCCTCTGAGGCTGGTTCTATTAGCCCCATTTCACAGCCAGGTAAAATGAGAGCTTATATTATTTGTTTCAGGTCACAGAGGTGGTAAGGGGACAGAACCTTTATCATCATGCTGTATTATTATTGTTATTATTATCATTATTATTTGAGACAGAGTCTCACTCAGTCATCCTGGGTAGAGTGCCATGGTGTCATAGCTCACTGCAACCTCAAACTCTTGGGCTCAAGTGATCCTCTTGCCTCAGCCTCCCAAGTAGCTGGGTGTATAGGTACCCACAACGATGACTGCTAATGTTTCTATTTTTAGTAAACAGGGTGTCAGTCTTGCTAAGGCTGTTCTTGAACTCCTATACTCAAGAATCTACCCGCCTTGGCCTCCCAAATTGCTAGGATTATAGGTGTGAGCCACCGGGCCCAGTCCCACGATGCTGTATTACATTTGGGGATTTCCTCCCCACTTGCTTCTCCATCCAGGTCAACAGGCAATAAATCAGTAGGAAGTAGAGTCAAGAGTGGGAATTGTGATTCCCAGCTGACCTGGTTGGCCTCTCCATCCCATCTTTAGGAAATCCATTCAGACCTGCTATCTTATGTGGCCCTACCAACAATCCTATGAGGTGGCTAGCGTCATTTTACAGGTGAGGAAACTGAGGCCTCAGGGAGAGGTGCCTTGCCAAAGTCAAGTGGAAGGAAACTCTTCAGCCAGGGCTCACACCTCAGGAAGACTCTATGCTTTTCCTATATGACTCACCATTCTCGTGGATGTCATCCGGATGGGGCAGAGGGCCCAAGCAGGTGCCTGCCTGGTGTGTCAGGGACTTTGCTTTCCTAGTGCGGTATTGGTCATGGGCTTTTCTTCTTCTCTGTCCTTACATACAGCCTCTAAGTACACCAAGGTGGAGCAACTGAGCCTCCGGGACCGACTGGCCCGCATCAACACGCACACCCTCTCCAAGAAGACCACCCGGCTAAGTCAGCTGCTGAAGCAGGAGGCGGGGCTAGTGCCCAGGGTGAGCAGGGGCCTGCGAGGAAGAGTCACACCGCACCCACTCCCAAGGGGTCAGACCCTAGGCAGTGGATGGGACGGGAGCTGAGGCTCCTTTCAGAAGTGAAGCACCTGAGGCAGAGCGGGTGAGGTGCCAGGAAGAGGCAGAGCTGGCTTCCTCACTGATTCTGAAGAGCCAGTGTGGGGCTTCTCCACTGAGTCTTGGGCCACTCTTTCTCTGGGACCTCTTTGCACAGACAGGAGAGCTAGTCTCTAGGTCTGAGCAAAGAGCCAGCCTCAGATAGCTGCTAGGAGCAGCTCAGGTTGACTGAGTGCTTTCTCTAACCAACCATTATTTAATCCACACAATGAAGTAGGTATTCTTATTATCCCCATTTTGCAGATGAGAGAACAGAGGCTCAGAGCAGATAAAACACTTGTTCACAGTCACGCAGTTAGGAAGCAAAGAAACCAGTACTCATATGCTTGAGTATCTGATTTCATGGGCTGAATGCAAAACCACCAAACTCCACTGCTTTCCAACTGGTGGGCCCAGCTTTGAGGCTGTTAGAACTGGCTGCGGTGGGAAAAGTTGTCTGTCCCCAGTGAGGACCTGGGACACGGGAGCTTGTGTACACTGCCCCCGTGTGGATCTTCTCACCCTTCACACCCATCTCTTTACTTTCAGACAGAAGACAAGGAATTTGATGATTTAGAAGAGAAGTTCCAGTCGGTGTCTCTGTGTGTAACTGAGCTGAAGAACAACATGGCTGCTTACCTGGACAATCTGGAGGTGAGGACCCTGCAGAATTAATCATGGGCAAGTCTGGGCTGGGTTGCCTGTGAAGGAGGCATGTGGGGCTCAGTCTATGAACTGGCAAATGTACCAGCTACAGGAACTGAACAATGAGGTCATCCAGTTTCTGGCTTCTGCCTGTCACAACAGTGCTGGCAAGGACTCCACAGCCCCAGAGGCACCTTCTGAGCCCATCGGGGTTCTCACTGGGCAGGGTCAGGAGTCACTGGTATCAGGGCCCTCCGGAGGGACCCTGTCAGACCAGCACCCAGGTAGTAGGCAACGTGATGCAGTAGAGGCCTCATGACTAACAGGTTGTTTATGAGACATTTTTCAGTAGGCTTAAATATAATATCTGGAATTCAAATGGATGAATAAACGAACAAAATCTAAAGCAGCAGTTATTACTCAGCTCTGGGAGGGGTGAAGGTTTACTGCAGTATGGGAATGCCCCGTAGGGCCAGTTTTCTGATTTTAATTTTAAAGAACCCTGGAAATTCAGACCTTTCTGTGAAGTCTATTAATGTGTCAATGTAAGCAACTAATTAAGTAAAGATTTAAATGTTCTATAGGCCCAAGAAAATATATCTCTACAAACTGAATTCAGCCCACAGAGCCATCAGTTTGTAGGGCCCTCCAGCATGTCACTTTCCTCAAGCCAGACGCCCCCTCCATCTGGTCAGCGCGCTGACTCACCCCATCCACTCTGCCTCTTGGATGTGGTTTTTGTTCTCTGTCACATCCATTTGCGCAAACCAGTGATGATAATGGGCATTTTGGATAATGGGATTTGGGGTGGCATTGTTGGAAGTACGTAAAAGAAAGGCAGTCATAGTTCCATACTCTGCTGTGTGGGTTGATCCTGCTGCTTGTTCATGTTCCATCCTGGCCTCCCTGGGGCGGGATCCTGTTATAGCACAGACAGCCGGAGGGGAGGATGCACAAAGCCAGGTCACTGAAAAGCAGGCGGGGGGCCTGCGGGTGCTGGGCCTTGGGGGAGAGAAACTAGAGGGACATGAGGGATATGCCTGGCCTTGCCAGGCAGGAGGAATATTTGGAAGCATTAAAGCTGCATAGACACAGGACTTACACGACAGATACAGTGCTTATATGGAATCTCATCATGAAAAAGGGATGCCTCTTTCATCTTCTGACCAAGTCAAGGAAAAGCCTCTTTGCTGGTATGTCTTTAACACATGCAGAATGGGCCTCAGGCTGGAAGTCTTCAGCAGGCTATGATATCCAGACAGTAAAATTTAATAACTTTCTTTTTTTTTTTTTTTTTTTTGTGAGACAGAGCCTCAAGCTGTCACCCTGGGTAGAGTGCTGTGACATCACAGCTCACAGCAACCTCCAATTCCTGGGCTCAAGCGAGTCTCCTGCCTCTGCCCCCCAAGTAGCTGGGACTACAGGCACCCGCCACAATGCCCGGCCATTTTTTGGTTGCAGCCGTCATTGTTGTTTGGTGGGCCCAGGCTGGATTCGAACCTGCCAGCTCAGGTGTACATGGCTGGCGCCTTAGCCCGTTGAGCCACAGGCGCTGAACCGCTTTGGTTTTTTTTTTGGAGACAGAGCCTCAAGCTGTCACCCTGGATAGAGTGCTGTGGTATCACAGCTCACAGCAACCTCCAATTCCTGGGCTCAAGCGAGTCTCTTGCCTCCGCCTCCCAAGTAGCTGGGACTACAGGCACCTGCCACAATGCCCAGCCATTTTTTTTGTTGCAGCCGTCATTGTTGTTTGGTGGGCCCGGGCTGGATTCGAACCCGCCAGCTCAGTTGTACGTGGCTGGCGCCTTAGCCCGTTGAGCCACAGGCACCGAGACAACTTTTTTTGTTTTTAGAGCATTTATTTTTTTTTGGTTGCAGCCGTCATTGTTGTTTGGCAGGCCTGGGCAGGATTCGAACCCAACAGCTCAGGTGTATGTGGGTGGCGCCTTAACCTGTTGAGCCACAGGAGCTGAGCCATAGAACATTTATTTATACATGCCTATCTATGACAATTATTATTGGGTTTCCCTTTATGGCCACATTATAAGGTAGTTTTGATTTTTTTTTTTTTTTAGATAGTCTCACTCTGTGCCCTGGGTAAAGTGCCATGGTGTCATAGCTCACAGCAACGTCAAACTCTTTGGCTCACGCAATCCTCTTGCCTCAGCTTCCTGAGTAGCTGGGACTACAGGCATGTGCCATGAAGTCCAGCTAGGTTTTCTATTTCTTTTTCTTTTTTTTTTTTTTAAGTAGAGATGAGGTCTTACTCCTGCTCAGGCAGGTCTTGAACTCCTGAACTCAAGCAATCCACCCACCTTGGCCTCCAGAGTGCTGGTTTTAATTTTTTTAATGTATTGACTTAAATAGAATGGTTGATTGGTTTGGAGAACAGTGTTAATAGAACATGTAGAATATGGATATGCCAAAAAAAATCGCAAAGGTTGATATGCAAGTGTGTGCAGTTTAGGACACATGGGAGAAAGATGTTGGCTCAGTCTAAAGAAGAATTGTCTACCATAATCAGCCAAATTGTGTAAGAATAGATTGAGCTGTGTATCCCTGTCACTGGAGGATGTTTAGAGAATCTGGACAACCTCTTTGGGAAGGGTGGAGGAGGGGGATTCAGGCAGAAGATGGCCAAGACAGGCCATGATTGGATGTTTCCTTTTGGTCCTGGGTCCAGGCTTTCCTCCGATACAGGCCACATGAATACAATCTGGACATTCCCGGGGGGCCTGTGGTGCAGTATTGCAACTTGGCAAGAGACCTTCAACTTGAGGCCTTCGTGAAGTTTGTGAGTGGAACTTCTTTCTCCTTTCTTTCTTGTAGACTCTGTAGGTGGCAGAGCCTACAAGTATAACAAGTATAACATTGAAGTCAGGCACTTTACAAAATTGTTGTATCTAGAACTACCTGGGTGGTCAGCAGCATAGAGATTATTATTAGTGCATTTTCCTGATAAAAATAGCCCTACTAATGTTTGTTGAGCCTCACTGCCTGCCAGGCACTGTGCTAAGCCCTTTGCATTCTTTTTTGTAGAGACAGAGTCTCACTTTATTGCCCTTGGTAGAGTGCCCTGGCATCACACAGCTCACAGCAACCTCCAACTCCTGGGCTTAGGTGATTATCTTGCCTCAGCCTCCCGAGTAGCTGGGACTATAGGCGCCCGCCACAACGCCCGGCTATTTTTCTGTTTTGCAGTTCTGCCGAGGCTGGGTTTGAACCCACCACCTTCGGTATATGGGGCTGGCGCCCTACTCGATGAGCCACAGGTGCCGCCCCCCTTTGCATTCTTTACCTCATTTAATCCTCACTGCATGGCCTTGGGGGTATATACTATTAATAGCTCCATTCTGCAGATGGGAGGTGAGGTTTGGAGAGGGTGATCTCTCAGGTTATTTATACAAGATGGTCAGTGGCAAGCTTCAATCTGAGCCCCAGAGGCTCTGGTCCTGACCAACAGTCTAGATAAAATCTTTTCCAAGATATTGACATGGCAATAATACCAAGAGGTGACACATACTGAATGCCCACTCTGTGCCAGGCACTCTGTTAAAGCCCATTACCCACATTGTACCCATTTTTCAGATGGGGAAATTGAGGTTCAGAGAAGTTAGATAACATGCCAAAGGTCACAGCTAGTCAGTGGAGGTGGGAGTGGAATCCAGGCCTGCCTGCCTCCAAATCCCCTTCTCCAGCCCTGCCCTCTGCCTCCTGTTTTCCCAACTCCCAAGCTCATCCCTTCCCACAGAAGCAGCGACTGGAAGGCCTGGTATGGCGGCCACTGTGCAGCCTGTCCAAAGCCCTCGTCGGCCCTCAGAACCTAATCAAGAAGCGTCTGGACAAACTCCTGGACTTTGAGCGGGTTGAAGAGAAACTGCTAGAGGTGGGCAGTGTGACCTATGAGGAGGAGGCCACCCGGCACACGTACCAGGCACTCAATTCCCTGCTGGTGGCTGAGCTCCCGCAGTTTAACCAGATGGCCATGCGGTGGCTGGGCCAGATCCTGCACACATTCGTGGCCCTCCAGAGGGATCTTGCAAAGCAAGTGCTGCAGAGGGCAGAGAGCAGCATGGCCCAGGTAAGGCCACTGGGACTGGGGGCCTCTGAGGAAGAGCCGGGAAGGGCCTCCCTTCGGCCCGCTGTTTGCAGGGGCGGGGAGGGAGGCTTATTCTTCCAAACTGTCTCTCGGCCCTGAGGAGGAGGCAGTGGAGACTTTGTAGATCTCCTTTGTACCTGTTCTCCTGCCCTTACTGGAGTCAGACCATGCGAACAAGGGTAAGACTGGGATTCCAGGCCATTCCCAGGTTCTGGGACTCAGAAGCAGAAATTTTGCTGGGAAAATAACAGAACTTGGGACCAATCCCTGGAGTATATTGGTAGTTGGCAACAGAGACAAAAGGTCCCTTCTATATACCCAGGAGTAAATGTTTCAAGCTAATGTTCCTTCTATTGTTACTACTTCTAGCAGCTGCTTCTTATGAGCCCTCATCGTCCACCTGTGTGGAGCACTTTCCACATATGGTCTCATTTAATCCTCACAACAACCCTAAAGGGTAGAGTAAGAGTTATTATTATCCTCATTTCAGAAATAAAGCAGCTGAGGTACAGAGAGGTTAAGTAGCTTGCCTGAGGTTGTATAGCTAGTAGCAAACCCTGCAAGTGAACTCTTGCAGTTCCACGCCAGAACCTGGGCTCTGAACCACAACGTTCAAGAGCCTGTGAGAAGAGCTATTGGTGGTTAGTATTAATAGGTTCCAACGAGCTCTGGACAAAACTCCAAATGCAAACTTTGATTTTGGAATCTGAAGACTGGAGTTGATGTAGCAAAGAATACCCCACTGCTTCCAAATCTTGCCCTCTGAGGTCATCATCAGATCTGAGTGGCTTATGGATCCAACCTTGGGAGCAGTTTCCGGCGTCCTCATGCTGTACTTTGTCTCCTGTGTTTCACAGTTGCCAGCTCAGCTTTCCCCATCCTTATGGGAACTAGTTCTGGCAACGTTATAGCTTCTCTTCCAGTGGCTTAGTGGGGTGAGGAGATAAAGAAAATTGAAATAAGAAAGAAGAGACACAAAGAGACAAAGGATAGTTGTTTTTTTTTTTTTTTTTAGAGAGACAGAGTCTCACTCTAACCCCCCTGGTAGAGTGTGGTGGCGTCACAGCTCACAGCAACCTCCAGCTCCTGGGCTTAGGTGACTCTCTTGCCTCAGCCTCCTGAGTAGCTGGGGCTACAGGCGCCTGCCACAATGCCTAGCTACTTTTTTGTTGCAGTTTGGCCAGGACCAGGTTCGAACCCGCCACCCTAGGTATATGGGACCGGCACCCTACCCATTGAGCCACAGGCGCTGCGAGTCTTAGCTGGGGTCAGAGGCTGCAGTCCTTTTTTGTGAGGTTTCAGCAAGTAGCCCCGAAATCTAGTTTAGCTCTGTACTTACTTTATACTTGTGTTTTAATTATAAATTTTATGAAGGCAAGGCAGACAATCTCATCATCGTTCTTGCTGTGCTTGTATTTCTCTAACTAAACTCTTTCTTTAACTAACTATGTTAATTGTATGGATTTACTTGTTACTTTTATTGCTTTAAGGTATTTATGATCTTAACACAAACAGATTGTGGGACAGCAAAATAGTCCAAGAACAGGACATCAGAGGAAAAAACCCCAATTAGGCCACGCACACAAATCACAAACGAGTGATCGTTAACACTCAGAAAGCCTTACGTCCAGACGGACTGACTTTAAGGTGACAGAAGGAAAGAGATATTTTATCTCTTTATATGGTCTAGAACAATTTTTGTTGTGTTCAACAAAGTGTAAACATTTCATTTTTCTTTTTTTTTTTTTTTGAGACAGAGCCTCAAGCTGTCACCCTGGATAGAGTGCTGTGGCATCACAGCTCACAGCAACCTCCAATTCCTGGGCTCAAGCGAGTCTCCTGCCTCCACCTCCCAAGCAGCTGGGACTACAGGCGTCCGCCACAACGCCCGGCCATTTTTTGATTGCAGCCGTCATTGTTGTTTGGTGGGCCCAGGCTGGATTGGAACCCGCCAGCTCAGGTGTATGTGGCTGGCGCCTTAGCCGCTTGAGCCACAGGCGCCGAGCCAACATTTCATTTTTCAACTCTCCAAAATCACTCTCCTAGAGCGAGCAGCCCCACCCAAGTAGAAAACCTCTGCAGCTTATAGCTGGGGCACACTGCAGGGAGAAGGGACGTTCCAACAAGACAGTTTTTAGAACTTTAAAGGGACAAATTTTTAAACAGTATTTTACACTAAAATTAAGATTTTTCTCAAATTGCTTTTCTCAGATTTCTGTTTTCCTTTTGTCCATTTTCTATAATCATAATCTCAATTTAATTCTTAATCTATATACAACTAATACTTAAATATTAATTTCAAACTTATAAAATCATTATTACTAATAATATAAACACATCAAGATATGACTCTTCAGACAGTGCCTATGGCTCAAGGAGTAGGGCGCTGGCCCTGTATGCCAGAGGTGGCAGGTTCATACCTGGCCCCGGCCAAAAAAAAAGATATGACTCTTCCCTTAACTATTCCCACATGTACCCTACACCACCCAATTTTTGCATGACAATTTCTCTAAGGTTTGCCTTCCCCTCCTGTCACCTTTCCAGCCCACAGCCCCACTGCACACCTGCAGCCCCTCCCCCCACTCCCAGCACACAGCTGCTGAGTCTGTCACGTTCCCTTTGCACGGACCCCTTCCTTGGCCTGGAATGCCCCTCTCATTCCCTAGGTGTCTGGTATATAGTAGGAGCTTCCCAGATAGAAACCAGATGAATGAGTCCCTCGACAAAGCTCTCAGAATTCCCAGTCCCCTGCACCCTGGCTTCCCCGGCAGCCCTGAGGATGGACTTCTGCTGCAGGGTCCAGGATGGTGTTTCTCCTCAGCCAGGAGGGCTGGGACAGTGGCTCTTGTTTTTGATCCTTGCAGCGTTTGGTACAGAGTTCTGTCTCAGGTGCTCTCTTTGAGTTGATTAGGCCTGAGTTCTCTACAAGAAGAAGGGTTTCTCTTTCCTGAAGCCTGGAATATAAATCTGATTGGGTGACCTTTTCTCTCTCTAGCCCTCTGGTTTTCTCTTTCAGACTGCCTGACCCCCTTGCATTAAAGCTGGGTTGTGCAAGGCTGGAGAGCATTTTGGGAAGCCAGTAAGGGGTGGGTAGTCAAGTTTAGAAGAGCAGAAGATGAGGGCTGTTTTATGGTTGGTCCTATGCTATGGGCGGTCCAGAGTGCTCAGGACCTGTCAGTGACAGTTGTCCACCTGCCTTCTCTGTGTCCTGTGGTGCATTCTCCCTGTATCCTGCCTATCCCTGTGGAGCCTGGGGAAGGCCTATGTGACAGAAACCTCAGTCTCTGTGCATCCTGCAGTGGGGGTAGGGTGAGGCTGTAGGTTGGAACCAAGAACAAGTAGAGATGACATGTCTCTGTTAGCTGTGGAGTTTCACTCACTCCTAGGTTGTTTGATGACCCTGTAAATCCTTAACAGGACAGATTATTGCTCAGAACTCCTCAGTTTGCAAATAACATAAACCCAAACAAGCCAGCTTGAGCATAGAGAAAAATTTACTGACTCTTGTAAATGGGAAGCCCTGGAGGGTCTTAAGCCTCAGGCATGGCTACATTTGGGGCCAAGACTGTTGTCAGAGTTCTGGTTTGCACTCCATCTCCTGGCTCTGTTTCCTGCTCTGGGTTGGCTTTCTTCTTAGGCAGGCTTTTCTCTGCATGGTGGGAAAGATGACTATTTTTTTTTTTGTAGAGACAGAGTCTCACTTTTTCGCCCTCAGTAGAGTGCCGTGGCGTCACACAGCTCACAGGAACCTCCAATTCCTGGGCTTAGGTGATTCTTTTGCCTCAGCCTCCTGAGTAGCTGGGACTACAGGTGCCCACCACACGCCCGGCTATTTTTCTGTTTTGCAGTTTGGCCGAGGCGGGGTTTGAACCCGCCACCTTCAGTATATGGGGCCGGCACCCTACTCAGTGAGCCACAGGCGCCGCCTGGGAAGATGACTATTGATAGCTCCAAGCACACACCTTCATCCCATAAGCCAAAGGAAGAGCGACTCTCTACTTCCCAGCCTTCACATACTAAATCTAATGGGAGGATTCCAGCTGGTCCATCCCTTAGACCTGTCACCATAGATGGGAGGGAGGGATGTCCTGACCCCCAGTCATATGGCTCCAGCATCATGATGGACAATGCTACTGCACCCTCGCAGAGGGACAGTTTCCGAAAGGAAAGTGGGCTGGGAGGCAGACAAAGCACCCACAGTTGATTGTGACAAAAAGGTGCATCTTAACACACCAAGGGCTAGAGTGTGGGAGGCCAGGTCTCCCCGTTCCCTTTCTCCCAAAAAGGGCTCTCTTGACAGTGCCTGTCACTACCCAGCTGCCCCACCACCACTTCTCCGAGCCGGCCTTCAGGAAGCTGGTGGAGGACACGCTAGACCAGACCAGCAACCAGCTCCGCTCCTTCCAAGAGACCTTTGAGAGAGTGCCACCACCTCCCATGATGCAAGTAAGTGTCCCTCCCTCCTCGCCAGAGACTGTCTATTTCTTTATCTGCCAGTGAGGTTCAGTCTTTTCTTTGCTTTTATTTTCCCTAACATTTTTTGTTATCCATGGAAATATTTTCTCTTCTTCTCTGTCCCTTCTCTCTACGAGAGACTGCCGGAAGAGGGGAACATAAACCCACATACATACTTGTTCCTCATGGCCAATATGCAGAAGAGCAGACAGAACTCTTGGGTCAAGAATAAGAAAACCCAGACTTTCTTTCCTTCTTTCTCTTTCTCTTTCTTTCTCTCTCTCTCTCTTTAACAGAATCTCACTGTCACTGAGGCTAGAGAGCAGTGGGACAATTATAATTCACTGCAACCTCTAGCTTCTGGGCTCAAGCAATCCTGCTTCAGCCTCTCAAGTAGTTGAGACGCAGGCTGCCTCTAAAGATGTTTGTAGAGGTGGGGGTCTTGCTATACTGCCCAGGTTGGTCTTGAAGTCCTGGCCTCAAGTGATCCTCATGTCTTGTCCTATCAAAGTGCTGGAATTACAGGCATGAGCTACTCCACCTGGGTCCCAACAATTTTAATTTTTTTTTTTTTGAGACAGAGCCTCAAGCTGTCACCCTGGATAGAGTGCTGTGGCATCACAGCTCACAGTAACCTCCAATTCCTGTGCTCAAGCAAGTCTCCTGCCTCCGCCTCCCAAGTAGCTGGGACTACAGGCGCCCGCCACAACGCCCGGCCATTTATTGGTTGCAGCCGTCATTGTTGTTTGGCAGGCCCAGGCTGGATTCGAACCCGCCAGCTCAGGTGTACGTGGCTGGCACCTTAGCCCGTTGAGCCACAGGCGCCGAACCAACAATTTTAATATTAAGTGAAATTAGACAATACCAGTATTCAAGATGAATGAAATGTTTGAATAAGAAGTCATTTAAATTTTTTTTTTTGCTGTGGTGTTTTTTGATTGCAAAGGACAGTGTTTCAGCTGCATGATGTTTTACAAAGCTCTGGCTGCCCAAATGCTTGTATTTTTTGTTTGTTTGTTTGTTTGTTTCAGTATTTTCCTCTAGGCTGAGTGCAGTGTCTCATGCCTGTAATCCCAGTAATCTCAGCACTTTGTGAGGTTGAGGCAGGGGATCACTTGAGCCCAGGAGCTTAAGGTTACAGTGAGCTATGATGACGCCAGTGGACTCCCGCCTGGGTGACAGAATGAGACTATCTCTAATATTTTTTTAAATTTTTTTTTTTTTTTTTTGAGACAGAGCCTCAAGCTGTCGCCCTGGATAGAGTGCTGTGGCATCACAGCTCACAGCAACTTCCAATTCCTGGGCTCAACCGAGTCTCCTGCCTCTGCCTCCCAAGTAGCTGGGACTACAGGCGCCCGCCACAACGCCCGGCCATTTTGTGGTTGCAGCCATCATTGTTGTTTGGCGGGCCCGGGACTGGATTTGAACCCGCCAGCTCAGGTGTACGTGGCTGGCGCCTTAGCCCGCTGAGCCACAGGCGCTGAGCCAAATTTTTTTCAATTTTTAAAAAACATATTCTCTTCTGGAGATAATGGATACCCTACTAGAAGGGTCTCTTCCAGTCACTCGCAGACTACACCCAGGTAATCTGTTTTAAAAGTAACTGAAGCAGTTGAAGAGAGAAGGGACTCCCAGACTCTGATAAGACCTGGATTTGAAAAAACTGAAACTTCATGTCCACCACATTCAAATCGTGAAGTGAAGGGTGGAGAGACAGCCTCACTATGCCCCTGGGGGAGAAAGGGGCTCCAGGGTGCAGAGAAATAAGAAGGAGCCAGCAGAGCAGATACACGTGGCCTTCACACCCGGCCAAAGTGCAGAGAATGTCAAGGACCGTTAAGGACAATAACCGCCACAGGGGCTGTAGCTGTCCCTACCCTCCTGCCCCACACTGAGAGCTGCGCCCTGCACGCTCTCCCGGGCTGTGCTGCGGGTCCTGTGACTCAGGGAAAGAGCAGGGGCGCAGGCAACAGAGAAAGAACAGGTTCTTGAATGCATCGTGGGAACCTCTTCTCAATCTACTAAGACAAATGAAGAGATGACTTTTAACATTGTGAAAGCGATGCATGCTTACTGTAGAAGAGTTAGAAGACA
Source organism: Perodicticus potto (assembly GCA_963574655.1). NCBI lineage: Eukaryota > Metazoa > Chordata > Mammalia > Primates > Lorisidae > Perodicticus > Perodicticus potto. The sequence continues at coordinate 31,590 of CAUYRH010135514.1, read as the reverse complement.
CAGAAAGACCAGAAGGAAGGGAGACATCCGCAATCCCAGTATATGTTGCCCACTGGTAGGAAGACACCCCCTTTCCCACCCTCCCACTCCTCCACATACATACAAACCTGGGAATTCCTGACGTGTCTGGCTGAGGTTACATAGAACCCAGCAAAAACAAGGTGGCCTCCAGGACAGGAATAGTCCTGGTCATGTCACATGCCATCTCTGGGGGCTGCTGTTCCCCACATGGGTCAGGGCTGGTCAGGCTTGAGGAGGAAGACCAGTCCACTGTTCTGTTTTTTTTTTTTTTTTTTGAGACACAGCCTCAAGCTGTCACCCTGGATAGAGTTCTGTGGCATCACAGCTCACAGCAACCTCCAATCCTGGGCTCAAGCAAGTCTCCTGTCTCCACCTCCCAAGTAGCTGGGACTACAGGCGCCCACCACAATGCTCGGCCACTTTTTGGTTGCAGCTGTCATTGTTGTTTGGCAGCCTGGGCTGGATTCAAACCCTCCAGCTCAGGTGTACGTGGCTGGCGCCTTAGCCCGTTGAGCCACAGGCGCCAAGCCAAGAACCCGAAACGTTGTGAGGTATAATTGATATACAACAACTGCACATAATTAATGTGTGCATCCTGGTGAGTTTGGACGTGTGCATACGCTGTGACAGCACCGACACAATCAAGGTGCTAAACACATCCATCACTTCCAGAAATCTCCTGGTATTCTTTTGTGGCTTATTTTTTGTAAGAATGCTTAACATGAGCTATATCTTTCTAGCACATAAGGTGCATATACCATCTTGTTAACTACAGGTGCTATTTTATCTGAGATGTCTAGAATTTACTCATCTTGAGTAACAGAAACTTCATAGCCATTGAAACATAATTCCCCATTTCTCTCTCTCTCCAGCCCCTGGCATTCACATTCTATTCTCTGTTCCTATGAATTTGGCTATTTTAGATCCCTCATATAAGTGGAATCATGAAGTATTTGTCCTTTTGAGACTGGTTTATTTCACTTCACATATTGTCCTTTAGCTTTACCCAATTTGTCACAAGTGGCAGAATTTCTTTCTTTTTAAAGGCTAATACTCCATTTTCTTCTTCTCTTGGGTCTATTTTGTGTCTTATTTTTCTAACTTATTTAATTGAATAGTTTATTTCTTATTACTCTTTTCTGTTTTAGAAATAAAGTGCTTAAGGCTGCAGCTATAGATTTTAATATTTAGTGATTTTTTTACTGTTATGTTTGAAATGTCTTTTTTAAACATATTTTCTATCATTTATTGACTTCCTTTTATTTATTTTATTTTATTTTTTTGTTTTGCAGTTCCTCTGAGGCCAGGTTTGAACCCGCCACCTTCCGTATATGGGGCCAGTGCCCTACTTGATGAGCCACAGGCGCCACCCCCATTGACTTCCTTTTAGAAATTGAATGTGATTTGGGAGAGGTACTATTGTTCCTCTCACAGAAGAAAATAGTGCATTTTTAAAAGAAATTGTCTTATGTAGCATGATCCTATTTTTATTAAAATAGAATATACACAAAATCTTTGGATGGTAAACATCAAAATATTAATGGTATTTATTAATCTCTAAGTGGTAGAATTATGTATTTTCTCTCTCTCTTTTTTTGAGACAGAGCCTCAAGCTGTCACCCTGGGTAGAGTACTGTGGCATCACAGTTCATAGCAACCTCCAACTCCTGGGCTGAAACGAGTCTCCTGCCTCTGCCTCCCAGGTAGCTGGGACTACAGGCACCTGCCACAACCCTCAGCCATTTTTTGGTCCCAGCCATCATAGTTGTTTGGCGGGCCCGGGCTGGATTCGAACCCGTCAGCTCAGGTGTACGTGGCTGGCGCCTTAGCCGCTTGAGCCACAGGCACCGAGCCTATGTATTTTCTCTTTTTGCTAAGAATCACTGGTTTAATGTATCAAGGAGCATTCAGGTTGGGTGTGTAAATGTTAATTATTGAAATCTCTTCATGTTCTGTGTTTCCCTTGACAAGTATGTAATGTCCATCCTCATCTTTCCTTATTTTTGTTGGTTTAAATCCAATTGTATCTGCATATAAGATTGTAACCCCTGCTTTTATCTGATTTCCATTTGCCTAGATTATTGTTTTCCATTCCTTCATGCTGAGTCTTGTTTTATCCTTTGAGGTAAGATGTGTTTCTTGGAGGCCAGAGATACTGGGCTTGAGTTTTTGTATACAGTCAACCAGCCTGTGTCTCTTTAGAGGAGAATTCAAGCCATTCACGTTTATTATGAGAATTGATAGGTATGATTAAGTTTTGATCATCTTGTTTTTCAAAGGTCTAGAACTTATTTTATCCCTTGTTCCAATGTGGAAGCTAGGATTTGCTCTTTAACTTCTGGGTGTGTTTTCTTTGGGGATGAACCATCCTGTTGGCTATTCTCAAGAATGGGTTTGCAGCTCAGTGCCTGTGACTCAAGCAGCTAAGGTGCCAGCCACATACACCTGACCTGGTGGGTTTGAATCCAGCTTGGGCCTGCCAAACCACAATGACGGCTGCAACCAAAAAAATTGCTGGGCATTGTGGCAGGTGCCTGTAGTCTCAGCTACTTGGGAGGCAGAAGCAGGAGAATTGCTTGAGCCTAGGAGTTGGAGTTTGCTGTGAGCTGTGATGCCATGGCACTCTACCCAGGGTGACAGCTTGAGGCTCTGTCTCAAAAAAAAAAAAAAAGCATGGGTCTGAGTACTTCCTGTAGAGCTAGTCTAGTTATGGCAAATTTCCTCAATATTTGGATGTCAGTAAAATGTTTGATTTTTCCATTACAAATGAAACTTGGTTTGCAGGATACAGGATCCTGGGACAAAAATTGTTTTGTTTAAAAAGGTTAAAGACCATTGACCAACTTCTTCTGGCTTAAACAGTTTCCACTGAAAGATCTGTGGTCATCCTGATAATTTTCCCTTTCTATGTGAGACTTTTCTTACTTCTGACTGCTTGCAAGATTTCCTCCATATTGACTTTGGCAACGTTAATTACAGTGTGACTAGGAGATACTTCATTTGGATTCAGTCTTGCTGGAATTCTAAAACTTTCTTTCTATGTTTCTCATGATGTTTGGGAAATTCTCCACCATAATGTCTTGAAGTAAGGCATCAGTGCCTTTAGACCCATCCCTATAATTTGGATGTTTGCTCTTTTGGAATAATCCCATAACTCTCTTAATTCTGTTTCTGTTCTCTTTTTTCCTGCCTCTTTGCTGTTTCTGTTCTCTTTTTTCCTGCCTCTTTGATTGGGATAGTTCAAAAGTCTTGTCTTCAATTTCTGAAATTCTTTCTTCTCCATGTTGTGCCCTGTTACTGAGGGTCTCTACTGTGTTTCCAAGTTCCTCAAATGCCTCTTTCAATTCCTTAAGCTCTGCTATGTATTTTCTCATTATGTTCATATCCTTGGTAACTTTGTCTTTATTTTTTTTTATTTTTATTTTTTAATTGTTTTTTATTAAATCATGTTATTTTTAAAATGTCTTACTGGCAGTTTTGCTTTCCTTCTTAGTCTAAGGTACTTAGAGGAGTGCTTTTAAAATTTCAGTTATTGCTGATGCATTCATCTGTTATTAGTTTCTAGTTTTATCATATTATCATCAAATATGTTGCCTGTATTATATATGTGGCCTGTATTATTTATGCCTTTTGCAATTTACTGAAGTTTTAGTTGTCTTCTGATTAGTTGTTGTAAATTGTTCATGGTGCTTAAACATATGTGTATTTTCTGACTAAGCATAGTGGCTCATGCCTGTAATCCCAGCACTCTGGGAGGTCAAGGTGGGTGGATCACCTGAGCTCAGGAGTTTGAGACCAGCCTGAGCAAGAGTGAGACCCCATCTCTACTAAAAATAGAAAAACTAGATGGCAAGCACCTGTATTCCCAGCTCCTCAGAAGTTGAGGCAAGAAGATCACTTAAGCCCAGGAGTTTGGGATTGCTGTGAATTATGACACCATGGCACTCTACCCAGGGCACAGAGTGAGACTGTCTCAAAAAAAAAAAAAGTGCGATCTTGGTTTCACACGCCTGCCTTTTTGCTTCTCTTAGTTTTCTTTTGAGGGCTGTCAAAATCCTTTATACTTACCATAATCTTTCTTCTTTAGATAAATCCTTTATCCCACCCTGCAGATCTCAATGTAAACAATTCAAAAGGAACCCTTGTGCCCAGATTTCGCCCTTGATGCCAACCTGGGTCTGTGGCAGTGGGGGCATTGTGGCCATGTCAGAACATTGAGAGGCTTTGTCACTTGCTTTAGAACCACATTTCCAAAGAGTTGTACATGTGTGAAAAACACATACAGGACTGGATTACTGATCTGAACAGCTGGACTGAGCCCCATAGAAAAGTTCTGTATATGCATTTTTGTTTTCAGTCCCTTTGCAATGACATGGTCCGTGTGCACAATTAGCCAGGAAATCAGACGATAGTCACATTCTTCAGTTCTTTCAGCAAGCACTGGATTCCTGTACTTTTTCACTGTCTGAGGTCCTACCATATGCCTCTTCAAATCAGGGCATAAACTCTTTGGTAAGCAAATTTTCTGGAAGTTCTCGCAAGTACTGCTTCAGCAAACTGGTTACAGGGTTAGGCTCATACTCTTCCAAGTTTGTAGATTCCTCTTGGTCATAAGCTACTTTTAGCTCATCCACTTTTATTTTAATTCCTGAAACTCTATAGATGCCTTCACACTTCATGCCATACTTTCTACTTCATCTATTTCATGACATACTTCTGTACATCATCTATACATTCACGGAAAAGTGTATAGAGTTTATAATGTCTATTAGATAAAAAATAAGAAAAAAGGTATTAACTAACATCTTTTGAGCACTTTCTATAGCCACTCTATGCAGCATTTTAATAACATTATTCAGTAAGTAATATTATTTTATTTTGTTTATTTATTTTTTGAGACAGAGTCTCAAGCTGTCACCTTGGGTAGAGTGCCGTGGCATCACAGCTCACAGCAACCTCTAGCTCTTGGGCTGAAGTGATTCTCTTGCCTCAGCCTCCCAAGTAGCTGGGACTACAGATGCCTGCCACAATGCCTGGCTATGTTTTTTGTTGTTGCAGTTGCACTGTTGTTTAGCAGGCCTAGGCCAGGTTCGAACTCACCAACTTTGGTGAATGTGGCTGGTGCCCTACCCACTGAGCTACAGGTGCCACCCAGTAATATTATTTTTTTAAAATTACTTTTATTTTATAGATAAGGAAACTTGTATTTAAAAGGTTTTAGGGCCCAGCATCATAAAGGCAGTATAGTGGAGCTGCAGAACCAAACTGGATTGGTTTGCCGACAAAGTCGCTGTTCTTCATTACAATTTAAAAAAACTTTCTATGAACTTATTTATTTTCTATTTTCCTGTGAAAAATGGAGGGGTATGTCTACATTCCTATTTTTCTTATGGTTTCTCCTTGTATTTCTCTCTCTCTCTCTCTCTCTCTATATATATATATATTTTTTTTTTTTTAAATTTGGAGACCATATCACTGAGCACATTTGACATGTGACTTCCCCCTCTAACTGTGAGCTCCACTGTGGGAAGTTTGTCCTATTGGTAGCTTATCCTCAACACCTAGGACAGTGCCTGGAACATAGTAGTTGCTCAATGAATAGATGTTGATGATTGAATGACAGTTATATCTTTATGATGATTGTAACCTTCAACACATAAAAATGAATTCATTTATTGCTTTTTATGTTGAATTGCATTAGTCAGATCTTAATATTGCAATTTCTGATTTCTTTGTGTTTGTATAATCTATTTTTCCCCTTCTTTGACTTTTAAGTGGATATCTTTTGTTTTAGGGGTATCTTTTATACCAGTACAAAGTGGGACTTGCTTTTGTTTTTTTGAACTTTCATAGGTAAATATGAATGTGAATATTATCAGTGAATGAATGAATAAAAGAATGTATGTTTTATCAGTGACAAACGCTGTTCTAGAGGCTATGGTTATGATGCTTCATCTCAGTTTTTTTCAATTTAAAAGTAAAAGAAAACCAAGGAGAAATTAATACTTGCTAATTATTTATTGTTAATTTTTATAAGGTTTATAATTAACTTTATAATTTGATTGGCCCTTCAGATGACCCTCGAGAGAGTTGTGATTCATTGATGTTAAAGTCATAGGTTATTGGAGGATAGTATACATTTAAATCTTCTTTACATTGTAAGCCCTTCCTAAACAGTGTTAAAGTCTCAGAAAGCAAAGCTGAAGAATTGTGCCTATTACAGATTATAGCTAGATGTCTGAGGTTTATAGAAGAAGAAAAAGCCAAGAATGCCACAGCCATCTGGGGAGGTGAATTTTTTTGAGCATTTAGAACTCACCCTCAAAAGATCTTATGTAGCTGTCAGATTTCCAAACATGGTAGAGATTGGCCTGCTGGTAATCAACATAATCTTCCCATCTTTCTTCCTCATCCTGGTACAAATATTTTTCTCTGGATGCCAAATTGGGTAGTAGCCATAACTTCTTCCACTTTTGTGACTCTTATACATACCCAGACTTGTATAATTAAGCTTATCTCTTGCTTCAGATGGGTCATGTAGACAATAGCATAACCAGTTCCCTTTCTGTTTGGGAAAGAAGTATACCTCACAAGTTATTGGTCCAATTTTTTTGGTGGATGCTAATTCCTGAGGATCAAAATGTGCTCTAAGCTCAGCTTTCTCCTGCTTGAGAAAATGCTTTTGATCCTATTCTTTCCCCAGCTTTTCTTTTGTTTCATAGTCTGGTTCTCTTACAGATAAGTCTCTTCCAGAGCTTCTCACATTGTTGCCCCTATGATGACCCTCGTCCTTTCTTGAAGGTGGCCTTTGCTGTCTACCCTCTTGTCTCCCACAGATCCTGGGTTGTGGTCTCATGTCTCTTGATGTTTTCCATAATTTCTAGAGTCTTGCCACAAATCTCTGTCTTTGTTTCTTCCATCGTTCCTGGTTTGTGGGCTCAGGTCTCTTGGTTGGTATATTCCATCATCTCTTGGTGCTGGGGTGTGGTCTCTATGATGGAAACCTTCATATTGTCTTGTATCTTTTCTCTATTCCCTACTTTGACTTCTCCCAATATTCTTGGGTTCTGGTCTCATGTCTCTCACTTGGTACCTCCTATTATACCTGGGTTCAGAGCTCAGATATCCCACTTGGTTTCTCTGATCATCCCTTGGATGGGACCAAGACTTAGGTCTCTCATTTGATTTTTCTCGTCATCCCTTAGTGCAGATATCTGGTCTCTATGTTGGAATTGTTCATATTGTCTTTGTGCTAATCTCTGCTCCCTACCTTGACTTTGTCCATCATTCCTGGGTTTTGGTCTTTGCTCCCTAAGTTGATGTCTCCCATCATTCCTGGGTACAGGGCTCAGGTCCTTCACTTGGCTTCTCTCATCTTCCCTTGATGCTGGGATTTGGTCTGTCACTTGGTATTGCTTATATTCTGTTGGAGTTTGTGTCTGGTCCTGAGTGTAGTTTTCCTCATCAGTATGGAGTTCTGGGCTCAGGTCTCTCACATGACTTCTTTCATCATTTTCAGGTTCAAGTCTCTCACTTGGCTTCTCTCATCATCCCTTGGCACAGAAATCTGGTCTCTACATTGGAATCTTTCATTTTGTCTTGCAGCTGGTCTCTGCTCCCTAACTTGGTGTCCTCCATTATCATTCTTGGGTTCAGGGCTCAGATCTCTCACTTGGCTTCTCTCATCATCCCTTGATGCTGCGATTTGGTCTCTCACTTGGTGTCTCTGATTTTCTGTTGGAACTGGTTTCTCCTGAATGCAGCATCTCCCATCATTATTAAGTTTTGGGCTTAGGTTTCTCACATGACTTCTCCCATCATTCTTGGGTTCAGGGCTCAGATCTCTCAGTTGGCTTCTCTCATCATTCCTTGGTGCAGAGGTCTGGTCTCCATGTTGGAATCGTTCATATTGTTGTCCAACTGATCTCTGCTTCCTATCTTGACTTCTCCCATCATACCTGGGTTCCGCTATCTGTTCCATAGTTTCATTGCTAGGCTCAGGGCTTAAGTCTCTCAGGTGGCTTCTCTTGTCATCCTTTGGTGCAAATGTCTGGTCTCTATATTGGATCTTTCATATTGTCTTGCAGGTGGTCTCTGCTCAGTAACTAGGTGTCCCCTTTCATTATTTGGTTCTAGGCTCAGGTCCCCTACCTGGTATCTCACATCATTCCTGGACTCAGGACTGAGGTCTCTCAGTTGGCTTCTCTCATCATCCCTTGGTGCAGAGGTCTGGTATCTATGTTGGAATCTTTCATATAGTTTTCCAACTGGTCTCTGCTTCCTCTTTTGACTTCTCCCATCATACCTGGGTTCTGCTCTCTGCTCCCCAGTTTGGTGTTCCCTATCATTGCTAGGCTCAGGGCTTAAGTTTGTAGGGTCAGAAGACCACCCTACATAAGCCACACAAAGGCAAGCCTTTAATGGGTTAAAATGGCTTCTGCTAATACAGAAGCAAGAGATCTGGGCTCCCCCTGAACATACACAGAGACCGTTTGTACAGAGGTAAAAGTCCATAAAAACAGTGACTCTGAAAATAGGCATCCATTAAGCCCAGGAGGTTAGGGGCTGTCAACCCCTCCCCTGGTGATATGGATCAGAGGATGACATGTTTTGCACATATTGTCTTGGAGCCTAAAAATCTCTGCTCTGTAGAGAAACAAAGTCATAAGTCCATTTTAGGTTAACTAAGTGTGTTCTTGAGGGGTTTCCTTTTCCCAGTTCCCTTGCAGCTTTTTGTGATCTTTATTTAGATACTTTGTTCAAAAGCTGATGCATGTCTGAGAAGAATGTAAAAGCAGAAGGTATTGTGTTGATTTGTAGACTGCGTATCTCCCCACAAGTTAATTTTAGATAGAAGAAGATAGGCAATGGTAAATGGCTATATATCATAGATTAAGTGTGTACATGACCACCAGTGTACTTAAGGTGGCCCAAAATAAAGATGGTTCGCTACATGCCATCTTGAGTTGTGTAGTCCAGTTTCTTGCACCTCTTAATAATTACAGGAGCGAGTTTGCACCTGAGGCAAAGCTGCTGTTTCCCCGTGTCACTGTTCCCGCAACAAGTTTGTCAGTTGGCTTCTCTCATCATCCCTTAGTGCAGAGGTCTGGGCTCTATATTGGAATCTTTCATTTTGTCTTGCAGCTGGTCTCTGCTCCCTCACCTGGTGTTCTCCATCATTCCTAAGTTCAGGGCTCAGGTCTCTCAGTCAACTTCTCCCATCATTCTTTGATGCTGTGATTTGGTCTCTCACTAGGTGTTACTGATTTTCTGTTGGAGCTGGTCTCTGGGCCTGAATGTAGTGTTCTCTATCCTTATAGAGTTTTGGGCTCAGACCTCTCACTTGATATTTTCCAATATCAGTTGGTGTTGGAATCTCCCAATTGATGGTTTCCCTAATTTATTGGTGTTAGACTCTGGTTTTCTGCGTGGTTACTCTCTTCAGCTTTTAGTTCCTGAGTCTGCACACCATTTTGTTGCCTTGACTGATCTTGTGGTTCTGGTCTGCGGTCCTGCACTTGGTGTTTCCCATAATTGTTTGAAGCTGGATCCTGGTTTCTCCTTTGTTGGCTCCCAACATCCTGAGATTCTAGAGTCTTGTCTTCTCTCATTTGATGCCTCCTAATATCTCTTGGTGTTGGGTGCTGGATTCTTTCTTGGTGATACTCATCAACTCTTGGTTCTGACATAGACTCCCTACCTGGTTGTCTTGAATATGTCTTGAGGTTCTATCCTCTGATCTCTCACTTGAAGACTCTTGTAATAATTTTGTGCTGATATCTTGTCTTTTACTTGGCATCCACCAATGTCCTGGAATTCTAGGCATGGGTCCATCACACGTTGCTGCCTATCATCATTTGCTGCTGGGATTTCGTTTATTGCTTGATGTTTCTGTATATCCTGGGAATCTTGCATCTGAGCTCTCACTTGAAGATTGCATTCATTTTCTTGCTGCTGGGATCTGGTTTCTCACTTGATTTCTTCTAACATCCCATATCTCAGAGTTTAAGTCTCTCACTTGATATTGCCCAAGAGCCTGAGGTTTAGGGCCCATGCGTCTTACTTGATATCTTTCAACATTCTGGGGTTCTACACTGTGGTCTCTAGCTTGGTGCAATCTCATCATGCCTTGTTATTGGGATCATGTCTTTCATTTCCAGTCTTTCACCATCCTGGGTTTCAGGGCTTAGGCGTCTTGCTTCATAGTGTGGAACATTCTGTGACTCTTGCCTATGATCTCTAAGTTGATGACTTCCATCAGGTCTCAATGTTATGATCTTATCTCTCACTTGGTGCCTTCCAGCATTTTGAGATTCTAGGCTCTGATATCTCACTCCATGACTCCCATTATCACTGGGTGTTGGGATCTGATCTCTCAGGTTGTGTCTCTGAACATCTTGGAATTCTGGGATTCAGTTTCTCATTTGATGTCTTCCGATATGCCTTGGTGTTGGCATCTGGTCTCTCACTTGATATCTCCTGGCATTCTGGTATCTTAGGCTCTGATTTCTCTCTTGGTACCTCCTATCACCCCTGAGTATTTTGGTTTGGTCTCTCACCTGGTGTATTACAATATCTTGTGGTTCAGGGGTCAGGTCATCACTTAGCGTCTTCTAACATACTGTGATTTTAGGCTGTGGTCTCTTATTCCATGACTCTCATCATCATTGGGTATCAGGATCTGGTCTCTTACTTCATGTCTCTGAACATCCTGAGACTCTTGAGGCTCTGGTTTGCCTCCTGAAGTTTTTCTTTCTCTAGTTGTCTGCCTGTTGCTTGTTGTTCTAGAATTTCAGATTTTCTTTCCCTTTCCTTTTAACTCAGGATAGAGAAGAGGTTTTATGTGTGGATAATAGACTTTTGTCACTCTGAACACCAGAAAAAATGAATTCATTAAAATCAACTGTTTTGTCACCAAGTCGGTCCAACTATTGGAGGATGTTTTCTGTTGTCTCAGAATTATTTGTTTCCTATGAGAAAAAAAAAATCAGAAAGTAATTTATTTGTTATTTTTCTTATCTTACATCTTTGTTGCCTAGAAAATTTTTTAGAGAACACTTAATATTTCTGCTTTCCAGTTCTTTTTGTAAGTTACCTCATTGGTATAATATTTTCTATGGAAGTATTATCATATTTTAATATTTTGAGATCACAGTGAATGAAATGTATGTTCTTAACAAGTATTAATAAAATATAGCGTTATTTAATTGTGTTTTAATCACTAATACCTTATTTCCTTCACCAATTGTCATTAATGACTTTGTTTCATATTTTGAAAATAAAATTCATGTCGCCAAAATAGAATTTTCTCATCTATCCAAGTGAAAGAACAAACTTTCTTTAAGAGACTGATTACTTCTGATAATCCCTCTTTCTTTTGACTTTTGGATATTTAATCTACACTGGATCATTCCTGACAGAGTAACAGTATGCTTTTTTTAGCTACTATGTTTTAAAAACTCTTTCTTTGCACCATATTCTCACATCTCTCTCTTTTCATCATTTCTTTTTTTCTTTCTTTTTTTTTTTGAGACAGAGCCTCAAGCTGTCAACCTGGATAGAGTGCTGTGACATCACAGCTCACAGCAACCTCCAATTCCTGGGTTCAAGCGAGTCTCCTGCCTCTGCCACCCAAGTAGCAGGGACTACAGGCGCCCGCCACAATGCCTGGACATTTTTTTTTTTTTTTGGTTGCAGCCGTCATTGTTGTTTGGTGGGCCCGGTTGGATTTGAACCCACCAGCTCAGGTATACATGGCTGGCACCTTAGCCTATTGAGCCACAGGCACCAAACCTTCTCATCATTTCTTAACATACCTTCTTACCATTTATTGCCAAGAAGATAACTCTTCTTAAGAGTTATCGATAAATGTCCCCACTTCTTTACCCTTCATTCTCTCTTTAATTCTTGTCATTCTATTATCCATATTGGCCATCATATCACATGGATTTCTTGATGCCAAATACAATGGTCATAATCCTCTCTTTGTTTGAGTTTTCAGCGTCAGTTAGTACAACTGACTAATGTTTCCTTTGGAGACTTTTCCCTTTCCTTTCCTTTCTTTTTTTTGCAGTTTTGTTCAGGACTGGGCTCAAACCTGCCACCTGTGGTATTTGGGTCCAGCGCCCTACTCCATGAGCCACCCCGGAGACATTTTCTACTCTTAGATTCTATGATATCCCATTCTCTTGATTTTCTTTCTATATCTTTGACCCCATTATCCCATTTTTAAATTTTCATTTCTTCTCTTCTACCTAATCTCTAAATATTGGAGTTGCTTAGAATTTAGTCTTGCACATTCTTCTCACCCTAAGTTTTTATTTTCTCATTCATTCCTATGGCTTCATACCTTCAATTAGCAGAAAATAAATCAGATTTTTGTCTTTGAGTCAGATCTCTCTTCTGAGCTCCAGATCTGTATGTCTAACTACTTTGGTGACATCTTCTCTGTGGTATATCACAGTTAGAAGAAATTCAACATATGTAACTCTTGACTTTCTCCTGTTGCCTACTTATCAAATCCACTCCATCTTAATAAATGGCACCCCCATCCTTCCAGTTTCTTAAACCAGAGCTTGGGAGCTGTCTTTGATTCTTTCTTCTCATTTACCCTTTCAGCCCAGTCCATAATAAATCCTTTTATGTATATCTACAAAATATATTATCAGTCCTTCCATTTCTTTTCTTCTCCATTGCTTGGACCCCACTCAAGCTGCCCTTGTACTTAGCTTGTTGGGGTAGCCTTCTAATCGACCTCTTTGTTTTTCTTTTACCCCTTTACAATCTGTTCTCAAACCAGGCATCAAATGAATTCAAAAGTTAAAAATATTATAAATTAGATTTTGTTATCCCTTCTTAGTGAACTTTTAAGAACTCTTTAGTGGTTTCTTGTTACATTTGGGAAAAAAACTAAAACTTAGCCATGACACAATAAAAATCCTTGAAGAAAGTGTGGGGAAGACACTTGAAAATATCACCCTAGGGGAAAATTTTATGAAGAAGACTTCCATGGCAATTGCAACAATAGCAAAAATAATCGGACTTAATTGAACTGAATAGCTTCTGTACAGCTAAAGGGACAATAACTAAAGTAAATAGACAACCATCAGCATGTGAAAAAATATTTGCACATTATGAATCAGACAAAGGCTTGATAACTAAGATCTGCAGAGAGCTCAAGTTAATCAACAAAAAAAGAGTCAACAACCCCATATGTCAATGGGCAAGAGACATAAATAGAACCTTTTCTAAAAAAGATAGACAAATGGCTAACAAACATATGAAAAAAATGCTCATTGTCCCTAATCATCAGAGAAATCCAAATGAAAACCACCCTGAGATATTACCTAATATCAGTGAGAATGGCCCACATCATAATGTCTCAAAACTGCAGATGCTGGCATGGATGTGGAGAGAAGTGAACACTTTTACACTGCTGGTGGGACTGCAAATTAATACAACTATTTTGGAAGGAAGTATGTATGGAGAATCCTCAAAGAATTCAGGCTAGACCTCCCATTTGATCCTGGAATCCCATTACTGGGCATCTACCCAGAAGAAAAAAATCCTTTTATCCTAAAGACATATGCACTAGATTGTTTATCGCAGCTCAATTTACGGTTGCCAAAATGTGGAAACAGCCTAAATGCCCACCAACCCAGGAATGGATTAACAAGCTGTAGTATATGTATATCATGGAATACTATTTCAGCCATTAAAAGAGATGGAGAATTTACATCTTTTGTATTAACCTGGATTGAGGTGGAACACATTCTTTTCAGTAAAGCATCACAAGAATGGAGAAGCAAGAATCCAATGTACTCAATTCTAAAATGAAGGCAGTAGATGAACTAATACATGGTGGGATGGTAGGGGAATGAGGGAGTGAGGAGGGGGAGGAGGGAGTGATTTGGGAGGTCATGGTGTATGGCACACCTCTTGGGGGCAGGATATAATTATAACTGGAACTTTATCTAACAAATGTAATCAGTGTAACCTAACTCTTTGTACCCTCAGTGAATCCCAAACAATGAAAAAAACATCTAAATTGCTTAACATGGTCTCAAAGGCTTTGCATGATTTAGTCTCTGCCAGGCTCTCCACCTTCATCTCCTGCCTTCTTCCTGGCAGTCTTCCAGTTCTTTGAACACATGAACCTATTTCCTGACTCAGGAACTAAATTCATACTCTTCTTTTTTTTGAGACAGAGTCTCACTGTGTCACCCTTGGTAGAGTGCTGTGACATCACAGCTCACAACAACCTCAAACTCTTGGGCTTAAGCTATTCTCTTGCCTCAGCCTCCTAAGTAGCTGGGACTACAGGTGCCTATCACAAGGCCTGGCTATTTTTGTTGTAGTTGTCATTGTCATTTGGCAGGTCCAGGCTAGATTTGAATCTGCCAGCTCTGGTGTATGTGGGTAATGCCCTAGACGGTGAGCTACAGGCACTGAGCCAATACTCTTCTTTTTTACTGGAACACTCTTTCTACTCTTAACTCTGATAATTTCTACACATCTTTCAAGTCTTGACTGAAATGTCACTTCCTCAAAGACCCTTCTCTGACTTTCCAACAGAATATAACATTCATCATTATTTTTTAACTATGTATTATTATACCTCTTGGTTTATTGTCTGTTAAGTTTTTTGAAGGCAGGAACCATGTGTATTTTGCTTGATAGTCTTCCAAGAGTCTACAAAGATACCTGATACATACTTGATGGTAAGTAAATATTGGCTGAATGAAGAAATGAATGAGTATGTGCCAGGAATGGGGCCAGGTGTTATAGATACAAAGAGAAAATATAACAGAGATGGTCTCTGCCTTCACATATGAGTCAACAGGCAATTATGACACAGTGTGATAGTGCTATGTAGGTGAAGTGGGATCCTACAAGACAGACTCCTGAACAAGATAACTCTGGCTATAGTTGGGGAAGCGTCTGTAGGTAGTGGTGACAGGGAGAAGCAAGAATAGAGTGGTGAAGACCAATCAGGAGGCTATTGTAATAATTTACATCAGAGGGGCAGTGGTTAAGGAAAGAAGTGGGCAGATCTGAGAGATATTTGTTTTAGAAGTCAGAGGATGTGGTGATGTAATTAGATGTGAGATGTAAAATAGGTGGGGGTGTCAAGGTTGGTGCTGTTCTTGGCTTAGATAAATGAGCAGATAATACTGCTATATTTGGTCAGATATAGGATGTAGAAGGAGGACAATGTTTGAGGGACAGGTCCTTTTTTGTTTCTTTTTTGCACAGGTTGAATTTGAGATGCTTGTGCTGTATCTAATGGAGATACTCAGTGGGTCTGAAGCTCAGGAGAGAGATCTGGCTGATGAGGTGACTTTGAACCCAGGGTAAGTCCTTCAAGAAAAACCAGCATGAGAGAGTGATGCAGCAAGAAGAGTTATAAACTTACTAGGGGAATGCACAGAATGAGAAGGGGATTCCAGAGAATATCAACCCTAAAGAAAGAATAGAGAAGAGCAACTTGGAATGGCCCTGAGAGGAAACAGCTGGAGAAGTAGGAGGGAAACCAGGAGAGGGTAGTGTCACTGGTGCCAAGAAGACAGTCTCAAGTGACAGAGTAAGTGGACAAGGAGAGTGAGTCAGTCCTTGTCCCTCTTACCTCCAAGGCCATTCCAAACTCTTATTTGAGAAGTGACATGAGTTTTGTCTTGTTGAGCCTTTGGCAGTCTCTGTCGCTCTTCACATGCTGATGGAACTCATTGATGATGCTGATGATGCTCCTCAGAAGACAGGGAGCCATCTTGTTTTGCCAACTGGAGTGCACCTGGAATGTGTAGAAGAATGTCCAACTCGTTTTATTTTCCTGAATTGCTATCATCCCTTCTTTGTCCATCTCCTAGAGGCAGATTACAGTGTAAAGATCAGACCTATTTGTAATGCCATTTGTAATTCATTTGTGAAATTTAGCACTTCTAGTTCACCTTTCATTTCCAATGCTCTTAATATAATCCCTCAAAAGAAGAAGAAGAAAGTGAACAGGCCCCCTTAGCCTGTAGCCACGAATGCATTACACAGAGCTCAAATGGAGTAAAGACAGGGTGGCCTCTCCTTCTGCATCTGAGATGTCCCCTGTGGACAATACTGATGGTGGGACTCCAGAAGGTTGTCTACACTAGACTGCCTGTCCCAGGAAGTAGGGAGCAGGTCTAGGAATCATTTATGTCAAATTACCTTTTTCTTTGTACTTACTTTGTTATGATACATGTTACATTGTATATTAATTACTTGTTTCTTATCTGTCTCCTTTAGAAATTACTCTGTGAGAGCCAGGAGCATGTCCTTTCTATTTATTCCAGTGCCTAGAATATAGTACAAGTTCAATAAATGCTTGGTGAGCAGAAACACGAACAAATGAATGGTGCCTGGCTTGAGTGGTCTGTTGGATGAGATCTGTGCTTCCTATCTTTGCTGTCCTGTAGA
Organism: Perodicticus potto; assembly: GCA_963574655.1. Classification (NCBI taxonomy): domain Eukaryota; kingdom Metazoa; phylum Chordata; class Mammalia; order Primates; family Lorisidae; genus Perodicticus; species Perodicticus potto. The sequence goes on along the minus strand of CAUYRH010135514.1, from coordinate 15,123 downwards.
ATCACTGGGGGATCTATAGAGAAAAAATGATTCCAGTCCCCACCTCCAGAGTGGGTGATACAGGAGGTCTGTGGTGGGATCCTAGACCCTGCATTAAAAAACTCCTGACTAATTCTGATGCAGCCTCAAGAACCACTGGCCATGTGACCACTGAGCTTCTTTGCAACTAGGAGGTTCTGTGATGGCAATAATAATGAATTCATTCATTCATTCAGCAAGCATTTGCTAACAAATGTGTGTTCTGGGAATAGTTGGTGAATAGGAAACAGATTTTTCCTCAAGGATTTGAAATCTGGAGGAGGAGATGCAGATTTATCTCAATATAGTCTCTTAATGGACACATAGTAGTGGCTGGGGACTAAGACAGGAATTGTTTTTCAGAGGTCATTCTCTTGAAGATGATGGAAGAATATTTTGGAAAAGTTAGTCTTGGATAAAGTCCATTAGAATTTTCTCCTCTCATTCTATTAAGAACTGTCAGTTTTAGAAATGTTATAGAATTCCCTAGGAAGCCAAAAATACATCTGTGCAGTCTAATTATCTCCTAAGAGTGCCAAGAAAGGCAAACATTTATAAGAGCAGAAGTTTTTCTTGAAGAACTTACCTAGGTTGCCAAGAGAACTGGAGGACTCAGGCTTGAGAGCTCATGGAACACAGGGCTTGGGGATCCTGGTGCTTAATTAGGGGTGTTAATTGCACCCTCTAACCAGACATCTTTTGCAGACAATGCCCTTGTTATATAATGGTCTGATTCATTGCCAAACAAACCCCATTCCACCTTTTTTTCTTCCAGTGGGAGCTTAAACTTAGCGTTTCCTTGAATGTCATTCCTGCATCATATTTGCTCTGTGTCTACAGCCTGCCTTGAGCGACAGCTCCCCCTCATGTCCACTGTACAGCCACAGAGCCCCCAGCATGTGTTGATAGTGTGCTGATGTGCTCTCAAGAATAACTCTAGGAACCAAGAGTGGCCTCATCTCCTAAAAGTGAGCCAGGTTGATTGTTAATCTGAATCACTTTAGTCCCAAACAAAGTCTCTTTCACAATTTGTGACAGCACGTGTTACTTGGGTATGTCAAAACTAAAGAGCCCTATTACATCAGATGCTTGCTACAATGTGGTGGGAAACACAGACGTGGACCTGTCTTAACTCCCACCAGGTCTGTCCCCAGGCTTTATAGTCCCTCTTCCTGTGTTCACATGCTGTCAAAGCATGAGAGGGTCTACACTGTGTTAGAGATACTGGCCTCTCTTTTCTGATGATCATAGAAGCAAAATGTTGAACCCCAGAGGCTCTGTGGGCTACAGAATTGGTGGTCTGCTGAAATTTTGCTGCTTTCATAGAATTATACCAGCCCAGGATCTTTCCTATTTGATTCTATCACTTTAAGTATCATGAGCCTAGAAGGAGTTTTCAATTATTAAAAACCATGTTTAATTTCGCCAGCCTATATACATTTTTCTTTAATTCCTAAAGAAATTGTGTATAGCTGGATATATTTAAACAGAATCTTTTACAATAGCAATTATTTCCATTCACTTTTTTTTGCAGTGATTTTTGTAGACTCTTGTTAGAGGCAGCTAGTCCTACAATCTTATTAATGGCTATGAGGTAAACAGTACTGGATAAATCTCTAATAGCCTTGTGGATACGACAAACTGATTGAAGAAATACAAAATCAGATTAAGTGACTACAGGCAAATGTATTTTCTGGGAGCATGGAGGTTCTTTCTTTGCAGGCCATACTGATTTTGAGGACAGTCCCACAAGCTGTCTTCATTTCCCTACTTGGGAACACGGAGGCCATGGGAGGCTGCTGTTTCCCAAAGTAACACAGGGCTGGGTCCTAAATATTCTTACATCTAATTTGGTTTCTTTTTTTTTTTTTGCTTTAAAATCTCCTACATGATTCCCAATACTGCATGTGACAAAGACTAACAAAGCTTTTTTGAGCTTTTTCCATGTGTCTGTAATAAAAGCAAGGAATGACAATTCTATTTGGTTTCTTTCCTGAGCATCTTCCTGTGCTCCCTGGGCAGCTTATTTTCACAGAATGTCCACAATGTATTATTTACTTATATAAAGTAAAACAAAAACAGCATTTGTAAGGAAGTTTTCCAGATATTTAGCTCAATACTATTTCATTATTTTTGAATCTGTGTAGGAAACTCTTTCATGCCCGTGCTTGGGGGCCCTGTAGGCACAGGCAGAAATAGTTTCTGGCTTCTGAAGCGGGAGGGAGGCCTGATTCCCCACCTCTCGTGACACCCACCCCGTGTGACCCTGGAGGAGCTGGTTGCCCTGCATGTCTCAAGGGCTTCCTATGGTCATGTGTTGCCATTGGAGTGATTAATAAGAATAATGCCAATAATTATAATTCTTGCTTTGAACAACCTTTCTTTTGAGAGGAATTGTTCTTGCTTAAATGTCTCCCCACCCTCTTTGTAAATCAGTCTTTGGCAGCTGGATGGGTTGTGCGTGTGATCTGGGCTGCTGCTGCTGCTGAGGCACATGGCCTGCTGGCCTCCCGTCTTGAGTTTCCCTCATCTAATTCCAGAGTCTTCTTGTTCCTAAGTCCCTGTTTCTTTCTCATTTTCTGATCATATCTGTCTGTTATCTCCTCTGTCTCTCTTTTGTCTTCCTTTCCTTTTCGGCGTTTCAGTCTCTTTCTGTTTCTTTTCTTTCTTTCTTTTTTTTTTTTTTAGAGACAGAGTGTCATTTTGTTGCCCTTGGTAGATTGCTGTGACGTCACGGTTCACAGCAACTTCCAACTCTTGGGCTTAGGTGATTCTCTTGCCTCAGCCTCCCAAGTAGCTGGGACTACAGGTGCCTGCCACAGAGCCCGGCTATTTTTTGTTGCAGTTTAGCAGGGGCTGGGTTTGAACCCACGACCCTCGGTATATGGGGCCAGTGGCCTATTCACTGAGCCGCAGGTGCCACCCTATTTCTGTTTCTTTATTGCTGTGCCTTTTCTTACCTCTGTCTCTTCCCTTTCTCTATTCCCACCATGAGAACATCTGAAATCTCCATTCAGTCTGGTCTTCTCTTTCATTCAAGAGACTAAAGCTTTTTTGTTTTCCTTCAGGGAAAATAAAAGCAAAGTATGTTGAAAACAGATACATCCAGTTCTCACTCCGAGAAAGGAAAGGGACACCTACTGAATGACTACTTGGCCTACCCTGCTGTGCCACAGTCACACAGTGAGGACACTGGCCTCAACCTGGGTCTGCACATGTCAGGGCCCTTGGTTTTTCCACCCATTCACCCACACTGCCTGTGTGAGGAGGTTTCTTGACAGAAAGTCCATGGCGAAACGGTGCAGGGATGACTTCACTTGTGATGCTCCTCTGGTCATGGGGCCTTAGCCCCTCAGCACTGAGGTGTGTCTGTGGCACTTGGCGTGAGAAGTTCCCTGCAGAATGTCCACAGTCAAGAGGATACTACCAGGGTCATTTGAAGGCATCAAGTCCTCTGGGGCAGAAGCATGGTGACAGTTGCTGCTGGGGGTGGCTGCCTGAGCACTCTCTGGGGTGCGGCCTGCTGTGCAATGTCAGGCATCCTACAAAATCTCTCTGAGCCTTGGCGTGAGATGGAGTGGTCATGCCTGCTGGGTGTAAGCCACGCAGTGACAGTGTGTGGCTCTGGGGGACACAGTGCTATGTATGTTTGAGCCCACAAGTGCTGTGCAGATCCCCGTCACTGTGTTTACTACGGGGCTCAGCATGATCAAATGGGAAGCATTTGTTCCGCCTGAATGAGGCTCCTTTAAATACACTGGGGCCTGTAATTATGGAAGTGTAGGACTCCCCTCAACATGTTCACAATTAAGAAGGGGTGTAACTGAATGAACTGGGGCATGAGGTAAACTCTGAGATCCTTGACACATTCTTGTGCAGCTCAGTCAAGTTTTTCTTGATTGGAAAATGCAAAAAATGAGACAACTCTTGTCCCGTGTGTCTTTCTTGGAAGAAGATTATAAACTCAGTGGCCAAAGAATAGTGACATGTCACTGACTTTTCTTGTGTATCAGGACCTACTTCTAAAACAATGATTGTCCTAGATTTTCAATAAGACCCAAATGAGGCTGGAGTATGATTTTCCTTTTTGTGATTCAAACATATTGATGGAGTTATAGTTCTCAAAGTAGCTTTTGATTATACACAAATAATGCATAAATCCACAATCTTAGAAAAATTAAAAAATTGCAGATAATATCTAATACTTCTTTGACTACTACTGTCACTCCTGTCCCCTCTTCTCTCTTCTCAGAGGTAACAACCATTATCAATTCAGCATTTTCCCCTTCATCCTTCAGATCACGTCTTTGCCTTTTTTTTCTTTCTTTTTTTAAAAATTTGAGACAAGATCTTGCTTTGTCACCCTGACTTCAGTGCAGTGATGTCAGCCTGCCTCACAGCAACCTCAAACTCCTGGGCACAAGTGATCCTCCTGCCTCAGCCTCCTGAGTAGCTGGGAGTCAAGGGGCATGGCAAAATGGCCAGCTAGTTCTTCTGTTTTTTATAGAGACGGAGTCTCATGCTTTCTCAGATTGGTTTTGAACTCCTGACTTCCAGCAATCCTTTCAGCTCAGCCTCCCAAAATGTGCCTTTTTATTTTTATAGGTAGGGCAGGCCAAGGTAGATGTGGCACACAAATCTCCACGTACTTTCCCTCATGGCTTAGCCTGTCTCCTAGGCCAGAGTGAATTTTTCTTGAGACTAGAAACCATTTGACCTACTTGATCTGAAGTGGGGATTCTGCCCCTCTCCACCACACTCCCAAGCCTGGTATAGAATCATAGAGGGTGAGTGGAATGGTGAGGAATAGTTAAATAAAATCTTGTTGGAGGAGAAGCATTGTACATACAACATTTTACTCACATAGGGTTAGTAACAGGGCTGGGAGAGTTTCAGACTCCGTGTTTCAAAACCACCCAACCCAGTTAGCAGAAACCAAAATATTTTCTTATGGATTTGTTTTTTTTTTTGCAATTTTTGGCAGGGCTGGGTTTGAACCCACCACCTCCGATATATGGGGCTGGCACCCTACTCCTTTGAGCTACAGGCGCTGCCCTTTCTTATGGACTTTTAAAAAATGCCTAGGGCTTTAAACTGGATTCAAAGGGCTTAACATTCATTCAAACTCTCTTTTCAAAGGAACTTCTCCCCTCTCAGGGCTTCTCCTTTTGTGTGGCTTTCCCAGAATGGAACCTCGAGAAGACTCTGTTTTATTTTAGTGGAAACCCCTTCAGGGGTTGTGTCTAATCCGCCAGCCTTGGTGTTGGCTCAGAAACATTTCCCAATTTCTCCTTCAGTGGTTTAGAGGGAGCAGGAAGAAATGTTTGCAATATTTCCTGGAGGTTCTGGAATAATGCGAAAGTTCTTGCTAGCCACGATTGCCCCTTCTGGCAACATGTGCAGTCAGACGCATATCTATACAGATGGAAGAATTTCATCTCTTTACCAAATGCTATTTTCTTTCTGCTTTCTCTTCTTTCCTTAAGAAGGTGCCTGGTGTAGGGTCCAAATTGGGTCCCTGTGGAAAGGACAATCCGGTTTGCTACGCCTATCCCAGTGCTTTCTGAGAAGCCCTCAAGAAGTAAGGTTAATGGCTACTTTTATGAGACTCCACCTTAGGCTCCCCTCACCACCCAGGCTCTTCTCTGGTTCACCCACATCTGGACTCGAGGCTTCCCCTGCTCTGCGCCCTTCCTGTTGTCCCTCCGGCTCCACTCCTGTGTTTGTTGTGTGTCCTAGGCCTGAGCGGGGCCGCCCTCATTCTCCACATAGCCACACTCTGTCTTCTGGGCACATTCCCTCCAATCTCATCCTCTCCCCTAGTCCCATCACTGCTGGTTCTGCTCCAGCTGCCTCTTTTTTGTCCCTAGAACCTGCTACACATGCCCATTTCAGGGTCTTAGCAGGCATTGCTCCTCTCCCTTTAGTAGCCATCGTTTGGCTCCCTGCTCCATCACCTTCTATGGTCTCTGCCCAGGTGTTGGCCTACCAGCCACTCTTAACAGCAGCACTCATCCCCCCCAGACTCTCCCTGACCCACTTTGCTTTTTACTTCCTTTGACTTTCACCCCATGACTTAGTGTGTAGTTGTTGCTTTGTTTTCTATTTTCCCCACTAAAATGTAATTGCATGAAGGCAGAAACTTGGTCTATTTTGGTCTTTGTTTTATTCCTAACACCTAGAAAATGGGTAGCAGAAGGGGCATGTAGCAAATATTGTTGACTAAACAAGCCAGTGACTGTAATGTTCATAAATTTTGCCCTTTTGGACAGTTTCTATGCTGATTATTGGAGCCATGCCTCGCCAGGCCTGTCCCATGGCACTTTGCAGGAGTCCAAGATGAGGCCTTATTTAGGCCTCTACCTCCAACCACTTGTTCTTTAACTGCTCCACGGTGAGTCTTCTCTCCTTGTTTATATTGTGAGAAGAATTCTATTCTTCTTAACTACTCAATACCTGAAATGATGCTGGGTTCCATTTGTAATTATAAAGGGACTAAGGGTTGCTAGAGGTGAGATCACAAAGCGTGGTTGGTAGCTAGGTATTGACTGACTGATCAGTGATGGCAACTTCTGATGGGGCCAAACTGACCCTAAGAACAGAACGGTCTTGGCTGTTGGAAGGTGCATCCGGTGAAATTTGGCATCTCTGACTGATGTTGCAGGTAGTTGGCTCTCCCTTCTGCCATCTATTACCAAACCCTGATAAACCCATTCCTGTTATTAAGAGTTGTTGTAAAATTGGAAACATGTATCACTGCATATAAAGTGAAGTAGATTTATGTACACTATTTGTAAAGTAATCTTTGAGAGATTTAATTCTCCTCCCCTCCCTTTTTTTTTAGAAACAGGGTCTCGTCCTGTTACCCAGGTAGGAGTCCAGTGGTGAGACCATTCCTCACTACATCCTTAAACTCCTGGGTTCAAGTGATCCTTCTGCTTCAATCTCGAAAGTAGCTAGGACCACAAGTGCATGCCACCACAGCTGGCTAATTTTTCTACCTTTTGTAGGGATGGAGTTTTGCTGTGTTGCCCATACTAGTCTTGAACTCAAGCAATTCTCCCTCTGCACCTTCTCAAAGTACTGGGATTATAGGTATGAGCCTCTGTACCCAGACTGATTTTTTTCTCTTTTAAATGTATTTATTCGTAGCCTCTTCAAATAGATTTGAAGCTGCTTACTTCAAAATAGTAAAATAAAGAAGAAGTATAAAATTAGAACTTGGATAAAGGAAAATTCAAATTCACCAACTATAAGGGTCAGTATAATTGCTGTAATTAGACTTTGATCTCAGCTTAGAGCTTTCTGGCAGCAGTTACCAAAAGAAAACACCATTAGTTATACAGCCCTAGTGATCGGAAAGCAAGAGAGATGCCTTTTTTTGTTTTTTTTTTTGTGGGGAAAAGCATTTCTTATAATTGGATTCTAAAAAAATATCTCATGTGGGACTTTATTAAGGTGAGTACCTCTTGATGGAATGAATAAAGTTCTCAGTGGTGTTTTTGACAGCCAAACCAGTGGTGAATTTCATATGTGTATTTATTGTGGTCTTGACAAAAACTGAGGTTGTGAACTGGGAATTGTTATTCAATGACCATAAAACCACTGACACTATGACTTTAATGTGTAACTTGATGAAGGCATTTCTGAAGTGTAAGTGAATGTAGTCCATCTTTCTAGCTTTCTCAGTATTTAGCTCAAGCCAGGGATAGAATTTAGGGTATCTGGCCCAGTGAGAGTGTTGAGGATGTTGGCTTTGCTGGTACTCCCTTCGCACTGCGGTGGAAGGCGCGTCTTTATACTGTAAGACACAGAAGAGCAAGCGTCAGGCAGGATGATGTGAAAACGAGGCACCCAACAGTCATCTCAGGGGGTAAGAGACTCTGCTGGGAGGTGGACCACACTGGTGATCTTTCTTTTAATTGCATAGTGGAATCCTTGACTTACTGTACTCTGTGAGTAATACGCATCGGAACATCTGAAAGCAGTGTGTACATTTGTGTACATCAGTGGAGCAAGCAGAATGGGTATTAGATTTAATTACGAGGTGATTCTGATAGGCTTTGGGAAACTGGCCCCTGCCTGTTCTGTTTGAAGACTTTGATCAGGAGCACTATTCAGAGCACTGGCATCTTCAGTGGGTCCCTCAAAATCCTGGCAGCGCTTAGGTTCAGTCACTGACTCAGCACCATGTCTCCCGTAAAGGGTGGTGCTTGTCAGACTTTGAGAAGCTATTTTCTTTAGACTACTGCGTGTCTTTGGGTTGGTGTCCCACCCGGATTTACGCACCCAGAACCTGAACACCCTCCTGTTAATCAAGCACTGAAGTCATATGCTGATGTGTCCTGTGCCCAGGGGCCCAAAATCTGAGACCTGGAAGGAGCTAGGGCTGGGAATCTGGGAAGCCTGTGGCCCAGCCTGGGCTTCTGTCCCACCCTCCACCTGCCAGGGACTAGGTCACTTCCCTTCTTTGGGTTCACACAGCCTTTCTGAAGACTGTGAGCTGATATCTTGTGCTGAGGTTCAGGAATCCCTAGAAAGGAGTTCCTAACCTTTGTTCAGGACTGGTTGGTGAACTTCTTGAGGTTTTGAATAACATTTTAAACAGATGCACAAAATAAAGCACAGAATGGATAAAAAACTTGCTGAGGACATACCTGAGGATCCAAGCTCAATTCTAACCTGGTCATTGTCTGAATCCTGAGCTGGTGTTCTTAACCACTACTCCATTTTGCCTTTATTTCTCATTCCTCACTTCTTAGATACTTGTATCCTGACATTTTCAGGAGGAAACATGAATTTTTGTTCACCTTTGCCATAATAACCCTAAGGAGTAATGCACTTTGAGTGGTCTATGTCTTCAAGGTAGATTCTGAGAGCTGTGGGACACTGATCTCTGCGGCTGATGCTCCCAGCCTGCAGTCCTAGGATTCAGTTGTCAGTCATGGAAATATGCCACTTTCTTGGAAAGGCCTTCTATGACCCTCAGTTTAAATTAGGTTTTCCTATTGTTTTTCCTCATCACGCATCAACTTTTATAATTATGTGCTGGTTTTGTGTTGATTTCTTTTTTTTTTTTGAGACAGAGCCTCAATCTGTAGCCCTGGGTAGAGTGCTGTGGTGTCACAGCTCACAGCAACCTCCAACTCCTGGGCTAAGCGATTCTCCTGCCTCTGCCTCCCAAGTAGCTGGGACTACAGGCGCCTACAACAATGCCTGGCTATTTTTTGGTTGCAACTGTCATTGTTGTTTGGCAGGCCTGGGCTGGATTCGAACCCTCCAGCTCAAGTGTATATGGCTGGCACCTTAGCCGCTTGAGCACAGTTGCCGAGCCATGTATAATTTTAAAAAATTTTTAATCCATTTTTTCTTTTTTTCCTTGTTGTTGTTAGTACTTTTTAAAATATGTTTTCTTTTTTTTCCTTTGTTTATTTGTTGCTGAGTTTGCTTACTTTTGGTTATTAGAGCCTTTTGTTGCTTTCTATTGATGTGTTTTGGTTCTTGCTAATTTGTCTGGTGGGCTTTTCTTAACTTCCATTTTCACCTTCATCAAGAGCAAGGGCTCCTGTATTTTTTGGTTACAGTACTGTAGCCTCATCTATTCCCTCTCGCCATTTCACTCCTCTACATTCTCTCTTTGGATAGAGACTCTTATACCTTTCTCATCTCTCTCACATAAATCACTTCTGCAACAGCTAAGATATCCCCTCCCCTTTTTTTTGGTCTTTCTCCATTCTTTATTTATCTCACTTCCCTCTCTCTCCTTTATTTGATCCAACAGTATTTTTAACTTTTTTTTTTTGAGACAGAGCCTCAAGCTGTTACCCTGGATAGAGTGCTATGGCATCACAGCTCACAGCAACTTCCAATTCCTGGGCTCAAGCGAGTCTCTTGCCTCTGCCTCCCAAGTAGCTGGGACTACAGGTGCCTGCCACAATGCCCAGCCATTTTTGGTTGCAGCCGTCATTGTTGTTTGGTGGGCCCGGGCTGGATTCAAACCCACCAGCCCAGGTGTACGTGGCTGGTGCCTTAGCCCTTTGAGCCACATGCACCGAGCCATTTTTAACTTTTTTTATCTGTTCTTATTTTACTATTATTTCTTTTATCTTTCTTTATTTTTTTGCTGAGAGCTGGGGTGATAGAGCTCTGGTCTGGCAGGTAGGCTACAGCAGTGGTCTAGCTGAAGGGGGCTAAGAAACCTTTCTATCTTTGGCCTAGGAAGAAAGTTTTGGCATGATCACACTGCAGAATTTTTCTATTTTGTTTTCACCTCTACTTAACTTTTCCTTCTTGTTTTTTGTTTTTGCCCTTTTTCTTCTCTTTATATTTTTGGCACAGGAAGAGTCTGGCTCCACTTAGGCTTGTAAGGAGTGCCTGATTTTTAGGAACCCACCCACCCCAGCCCCTCAAAAGCCTTGCGTTACAGGCATGGCCTTAACACTGTGCTGATCAATACCATTTCTTCCATCACTTTCATCCTCTTTTTCTGATCTCCTTTTCTCCTGTTCTTGAAGTTTTTTTCTGTTACTCCCCCTTCCCATTTTTCTTTTTTTCTTCTTTTCTTCTTTCGTTTTTACCCCTCTTTCTTTCTTTTCCTCTTGTTTATCCCTGCTTTCTCTTTACCTTTCTCCTCCTTTTGGCCTCATACCAAGAGGCCTCTTAATCACCTAAACTCCAAGACAAGGTAATTTGAAGCAAAGGAGGAAGTGAGAAGGAAAAAGGAGCACAAGGAGGTGAACAAAAAGAAAGAACAATGAGGAGGAACCAACAAAAATTCAGGCACCATGAAAAAACAAAATAGAGCAACTTGGCTCGGTGTCTGTAGCTCAAGCTGCTAAGGCACCAGCCACATACACCAGAGATGGTGGGTTTGAATCTTTCCTGGGCCTGTCAAACAACAATGACAACTACAACCAAAAAATAGCCAGGTGTTATGGAAGGCACCTGTAGTTCCAGCTATTTGGGAGGTTGAGGCAAGAGAATCACTTAAACCCAGGAGTTGGGAGGTTGCTGTGAGCTGTGATGCCATGGCACTTTACCCAGGGTGACAGCTCGAGGCTCTGTCTCAAAAAACAAACAAACAAACAAACACCCCCCAAAAGAAAATAGAGCAACTCCTCCAAGGGACCCTGAGGCAGCTTTTGCTGAAGACTCCTCCTATAAAGAATTAATGGATTTGACAGAAGGGGAATTTAAAATGTGGATCATTAAGATAATAAAGGGAATGGATGAGAAAATGGAAAGACAGACCCGATGAGAGATATGTAGACTATAGAAAGGATATAGCGGAGCTTAAGGAAATGAAGGAGATAATCAGGGAATGTAAATAAGCAGTGGAAAGTATCAAAAATAGATTAGACCAGCAAGACCGTGTTATGCTGTCTGTTACACTACTTATGTGTAGTACCATTTTGTATGTTGTGTAAAACAGAAAGCATTGATCAAAGCAAAAGGTGATGTATGTATATAAGAAAATTAATTGTACTATATCATTCCAGTACATTCTGTTGTACATTTTAGTATTGTTTACTTTCTCTTCATTGTTGATAAGAAGATGCAAACTAAATAGTTTCCAGCTAGTTAACCCATATTCAAGAAGAAATAAAGAGAGTATCAAAAGAAAACAGGTGAGGGCGTCCCCTGTGGCTCAGTGAGTAGGGTGTCGGCCCCATATACCGAAGGTGGTGGGTTCAAACCTGGCCTTGGCCAAACTGCAATACAAAAAAGTAGCCAGGCATTGTGGCAGGCGCCTGTAGTCCCAGCTACTCGGGAGGCTGAAGCAAGAGAATTGCCTAAGCCCAGGAGTTGGAGATTGCTGTAAGCTGTGACTCCACAGCACTCTACCGAGGGCGATAAAATGAGACTCTGTCTCTACAAAAAAAAAAAAAAAAAGAAAACAGGAGAGAGAAAACATTTGTGAATTGCAGTTGTCAAAAAACAAACAAACAACCCCCTCCAAAAAAAAACTAGCCTAGCTGGCCTTATTTGTGAAGCCTAATTGCTTTTAGCATATGGAAGTATTTTTTCACATTTTCTTTGTATAAAATTTGCATTAAACTTAACTATCTTTGTTGATGATGGTGTTTCTTTGTGACTGAGCCAGTGGACTCACACAATATGCTCTTTTGCCCCCCCCCCCCGATTTTTTCAGATCCTTCACCTTTTTAAAATTAAATTATTTTGGAAAAATGCAAAAACAAACAAACAAGCAAACAAATAAAAACAAAAATAGATTAGACCATGGAGGAGAAAAAACATCAGAGCTAGAGGATAAAGTGTTCAAGTTAATCCAGTTAGTTACAGAGGCAAAAAAGAAGAAAGAGAAAGCAGGGTAGGTACTTAGAGAACCATAAGACTCCAAGAAGCATTCAAACATACAAATAATAGGAATCCCTGATGGGGAAGAAGATTGTCCTAAAGGTATGGAAGCCCTGCTGGAGACTATCATGAATGAAAACTTGCCAAGTTTTACTGAAGATCTTGACACACTCCTTTCAGATGGAGCCATCTAGAACAAACCCACAGCCAATATTATATGGAATGGAGTAAAACTGAAAACTTTTCTTCTTAGAACTGGAACCAGACAAGGTTTTCCTCTATCACCACTACTATTCAACATAGTCCTGGAAGTTATAGCCAATACAATCAGGCAAGTGAAGGAAATAAAGCAAATCCAATTGAGGGCAAAGGAGGTCAAAGTCTTGCTGTTTGCCCATGATATTATCTTATACTTAGAGAACCCCAAAGACTCAACCCTAAGACTCCTGGAAGTGATCAAAAATACAGTAATGTCTCAGGATATAAAATCGATGTTCACAAATCAGTAGCCTTTGTACATGCCAATATCAGCCAAGATGAAAAGCTAATCAAAGATACACTTCCCTTCACAGTAGCTTCAAAGAAAATGGAATACCTAGGAATATACCTAACAAAAGAGGTGAAGGACCTCTATAAAGAAAATTATGAAACCCTAAGAAAAGAAATAGCAGAAGATATTAACAAATGGAAGAACATACTATGCTCATGGCTGGGAAGAATAAATATTGTAAAATGTCTATACCAACATACTTTCAATATTTGGAAAAAATTGTTTGGTTTGTATGGAACCAGAAAAAAACCCATAAAGCTCAGGGAATTCTTAGTAAGAAAGACAAGGCCAGGGACATCAGCCTACTAGACTTTATACTATACTAAAAGGCCATAGTGATAAAAACAGCATGGTATTGGCACAAAAATAGAGACATAGACATTTGGAACCAAATAGAAAACCATGAAATCAAACTAATATCTTACAGCCACCTGATTTTTGACCAACCAAACAAGAACATACACTGGGGAAAAGATTCTCTATTCAATAAATGATGCTGGGAGAACTGGATAACCACATGTAAAAGACTGAAATGGGACATGAACATTTCTCCACTTGCTAAAATTGCTTCAAGATGGATAAAAGATCAAAATCTAAAGCATGAAACAATAAAAGCCCTTGAAGAAAGTGTGGGGAAAACACTTAAAGGTATTGGCTTGGGGGAAGATTTTATGACTCCAGTGGCAATTGCAACAACAGCAAAAATAAACAAATGGGACTTAATTAAAATGAAATGTTTCTGTATGGTTAAGGAGACAACTACCAAAGCAAAGAGACAATCATCAGAATGGGAAAAGATATTTGCATATTTTGAATTGAACAAAAACTTGATAACTAGGATCTACAGAGGACTCAAATTAATGAACAAAAAAAGAGCCCAAAATCCCTTATATCAATGGGCAAGTGAGATGAATAGAACCTTCTCTAAAGAAGATAGATGAATGGCTAACAAACATATGAGAAAGTGCTCATCATCACAAATTATCAGAGAAGTGCAAATGCAAACCACCCTAAGATATCACCTATTCTCAGTGAGAATGGCCCACATCACAAAGTCTCAAAGTTGCAGATGCTGGTGTGGTTGTGGAGAGAAGGGAATACTTTTACACTGCCAGTGGGACTGTAAACTAATATGACCCTTTTGGAAGGAAGTATGGAGAACCCTCAAAGAACTCAAACTAGACTTCCCATTTGATCCTGCAATCCCATTACTGGGCATCTACCCAGAAGGAAAAAAAATCATTTTTTTTTGTAGAGAGAGAGTCTCACTATATTGCCCTCAGTAGACTGTTGTGGCATCACACAGCTCACAGCAACCTCCAGTTCCCGAGCTTAGGCTATTCTCTTGCCTTAGCTCCTGAGTAGCTGGGACGACAGGTGCCCGCTATAACACCTGGCTATTTTTTTGTTGCAGTTCAGCTGGGGCTGGGTTTGAACCTGCCACCCTCAGTATATGGGGCTGATGCCCTACTCACTGAGCCACAGATGCCACCCAGAAAGAAATCATTTTATCATAAGAACACCTGCACTAGACTGTTTATTGCAGCTCAATTTACAATTGCCAAAATGTGGAAATAACCTAAATGCCCACCAATCCAGGAATGGTTTAACAAGCTGTGGTATATGTATACTATGGAATAATATTCAGACACTACAAAAAGATGGAGACTTTACATCTTTAACCTGGATTGGAGTTGAAACACATTTCCTGGATGGGGTTGAAACACATTCTCCTTAGTAAAGTATCACAAGCATTAACCTGGATGGAGTTGAAACACATTCTCCTTAGTAAGGTATCACGAGAATGGAGAAGCAAGAATCCAATGTACTCAATTCTGATATGAGAACAATTGATGCTAGTACATGGTGGGGAATGGGAGAATGAAGGAGTGGAGAAAGGGAAGGAGGGAGAGAGTGGGAGGGTCATGGTATTTGACACACCTCTTGGGGGTGGGACACAATTATAAGAGGGACTTTACCTAACAAATGCAATCAGTGTAACTTGGTTCTTTGTACCCTCAATGATTCTCCAACAATAAGCCAAGAAAGTGGCCAGGGTCTGATCTAGGAGAGACACCTCCCCAACTCTGAAGATGGTCATAGGCAACAGTGAAAAACAATCATGAGGCAGAATCAACAGAAAAACTCTGGCAATATGAATAATCAGAGTAGATCAACTCCCCCAAGGAACGACAAGGTAGATACAGCACAAGATCCCTTGCATAAGCAAATGGCTG
>CAUYRH010135512.1:0-40685 GCA_963574655.1 Perodicticus potto | reverse complement strand
GGTTCGAATCCAGCCCGGATCCGCCAAACAACAATAATGGCTACAACCAAAAAATGGCCACGCGTTGTGGCGGGCGCCTATAGTCCCAGCTACTTGGGAGGCGGAGGCAGGAGACTCGCTTGAGCCCAGGAATTGGAGGTTGCTGTGAGTTGTGATGCCACAGCACTCTATCCAGGGTGACAGCTTGAGGCTCTGTCTCAAAAAAAAAAAAAATGTATATTCTGTCTTGAAGTTTCTAAGGATTTGTGTGTAATGCTAATCTTGACTTAGGTCAGCTATAACTTGTATTTGTCTATATAGAGAATACATAGTTCAGCCAGACATCATTTTGTGGGAATGCACTGCCCTGTGAACCCCTTAGGAAAGGGAAAAATAGGCAAGACGTATGCAATTTCAGTTGTCTCCAAAATGACAGAATGCTTGCTGAAATGTACACAGAGATTCACTTTGCTGTTTCCTCACTAGGCTCTGAGGATACTTGCTACTCTTCTCTGATTTTCCTTCTTCTGAGAGGTTTAGAAGGAGCCATGGGGCAAGTTGTGAGGTCCGTCTGCCTTCAGGGGGCTCGCTGCCTAGGTTTTGGGGTGATATAAGCCTTGCCACAAACCAAAGAGAAAGTATAAATTTTAAAAAGAGCTCTTCTTGCTGCTTAGTTAAAAATGTTGCATCATGGCTTAATGCCTGTAGTGCAGTGGGTAGGGCATCGGCCACATACACCTAAACTGGCGGGTTTGAATCAGGCCCAGGCCTGCCAAACAACAATGACAGCTGCAACCAAAAAAAAATAGCTGGGTGTTGTGACGGGTGCCTGTAGTCCCAGGTACTTGGGAGGCTAAGGCAAGAGAATTGCTTAAGCCCAAGAGTTTAAGGTTGCTGTGAGCTGTGACACCATGGTAATCTATCAAGGGTGACATAGTGAGACTCTGTCTCAAAAATAAAAATGTTGCAACATTAATGGCTTTTTGGAGGGATTTTATTTGGGAGATTAATTTTTAAAAACTTGTTGGCCCAGGGCAATCCAGTAGCTGTACACAGAAAATCTTGGTTCAGATTTGATAGGAACTCACTGTATACAGAGTTGCGATGTTGTAATTCAGGGCATAATTTAATGAGGGAATGAAAATGTTATATGTAAAAAGCAACTAATTATATGATGAGGTTGGAGATATATATATGTGTGTGTGTGTGTGTGTATGTTTATATATCTTTTGCAAATTAAGGGCAACATTTTGTTTTCCTAAATTTGTTATTCAGAGTTTATGTTATTCTAACTTTAGATATTTATAAAGTGGAGTCTTTGTGTTAAAGGTGTCTATCCAGTATATGCTGTATTTAAAACTTTCAGGATAAAGTTGATTACTATCCAGAATAGAGGGTTTTTGTTTGCTCTTTTGCCCATCCTAGAGTGTTTGTGCAATTGGTATTTTTAGGCTTATAAAAATAACTATACTACTATAACTCTGAAGCCTTACTAGCTAAAGCAAACATCAGAATAATCTTATGATGTTTATTGTAACAAGTATTTCTTTTTGTTATTTTTGTCACCCATATCCCATTAGTTCTCTTTCTCACGACCACAACCATAGGGGAATGTGGATTTTGAAAGATGTTCTCATCCTTTTCTTGGCTGAGACACATCAAGAATTTGCCTCACATTTTCTGAGGGCTTGTTCTTATCACATGTCCTGAAGTGATTCTCAGCCTGGGGGTCTTCAGACATTATTGTTAAAATAATGGGCGTATGAACTAAATATTTTTGGGAATTGCCAGTTGTTGTTTAAAGATGGGAGAAAATGCTAGTTAATTAAAATCTGACTCAAATTAAATAATTTAAGATATTCCTGGGCCTTATACTCTTGGAAAAAAGAAGTATTATATAGAATGAAAAATTAACACAAAAAAATTTTGTTCTGTCGTGTCGCCCTGGGTATAGTACCATGGTGTCACAACTCACCACAACCTCAAACTCTTGGGCTCGAGCAATCCTTGCTTCAGCCTCCTGAGTGGCTGAGACTACAGGCGCCCGCCACAACGCCCAGCAAGTTTTTCTATGTTTAGTAGAGAAAGGGGTCTTGCTCCTGCTCAGGCTGGTCTCAAACTCCTGAGCTTAGGGGCTCCTCCCACCATGGCCTTCCAGGTTGTTAAGATTACAGGTGTGAGCCACGCTCCCCAGATGAAAAATTCACATTTTCACATTTGCTTTATGGGCATCAAATTTGACAGGGGAATTAATTTCTCATTTCAAAACAGGAATCATATTTTTTAGCCACAGGGAAGAGAGGGTTCTCTGGCACTCAATGGTGATCCTCTTCTCCCAGGCCTGGGCAGATGATGTAGAGCGGTTTCAGAAAATGTTCAGACATCCGGCTCATGTGCAGCTGAAGGTGGTGGCTGGCAATCATGACATTGGCTTCCATTATGAGTAAGTAACTCACTAAAGCATTATACCCTGAGAACTCTTGTTAAAATCCTGATGAAAACCTTCTTTGTGCTATATTGAGGAAAACTGTTTTCCTCAAAAGACATAAGCTGTGGAAATGTAAGCTTCTTAAGGGATTTTTATCTTGGCACACACTATACCCTCAGCAAATATCTATTGAATGAATTAATTCTATGTGCTCTTAGGAAATATTTAATTTACATTATATACTAAATGGCCAATTCTTTTCCTTTCCTTTTCTCCCCTTCCCTTCTTCTTCTTTTTTTTTTTTTTGAGACAGAGCCTCATGCTGTCACCCTGGATAGAGTGCTGTGGCCTCACAGCTCACAGCAACCTCCAATTCCTGGGCTCAAGCGAGTCTCTTGCCTCCGCCTCCCAAGTAGCTGGGACTACGGGCGCCCGCCACAACGCCTGGCCGTTTTTTGGTTGCAGCCATCGTTGTTTGGCGGGCCCGGGCTGGATTTGAACCCGCCAGCTCAGGTGTATGTGGCTGGCACCTTAGCCCACTGAGCCACAGGCGCCGAGCCATTCTTTTTTTTTTTTTTTTTTTTTGAGACAAAGTCTTATTCTATCGCCCTGAGTGCCATGACATCATCCTAGCTCATAGTAATGTTAAACTCTTTTCTTTTTTTTAAATTAAATCATAGCTGTGTACATTAATGCAATCATGGGGTAACAACATTAAACCTTTGGGCTCAAGTGATTCTCTTGCCTCAGCCTCCTGAGCATTTTTTCTATTTTTAGTAGAGGCAGAGTCACGCTCTTGTTCAGGCTGGTCTCTAACTCCTGAGCTCAAGGTATCCACCTGTCTGGGCCTCCCAGAGTGCTGGGATTATAGGTGCGAGTCACTGCGCACAGCCTGGCCCAGCCAATTATTTTCCTTAGGAATCAGAAAACAAGACCATCCAGACTTTTATTTATTTATTTATTTATTTTTTGAGACAGAGCCTCAAGCTGTGACCGTGGATAAAGTGCTGTGGCATCACAGCTCACAGCAACCTCCAACTCCTGGGCTCAAGCAAGTCTCTTACCTCTGCCTCCCAAGTAGCTGGGACTACAGGCGCCTGCCACAACGCCTGGCCATTTTTTTTTTTTGGTTGCAGCCATCATTGTTGTTTGGTGGGCCCGGGCTGGATTTGTACGTGGCTGGCGCCTTAGCCCGTTGAGCCACAGGCGCCAAGCCACCATCCAGACTTTTAATAGCTAACATTTATACAGCACTGCAGTGCTTATACTGCACGAGCCTGTGTTATAAACTTCACTTCCTTATAGCAACTCATTTAATCTCTACCATGGTCCTTGAGGTTTGCCCATTGTACTAATGAGGAAACTGAGGTCCTGTGGAGTTAAGTAACCTGCTCCGGGCCTTATAGTAATGGACTAGCAGAGCTGGGATTTGAGCCTTGATAGCCTGGGGCTGGCTGGACCCCTAAATCGATAATGCTAATTTGGAATGTAAGGTCTGAAAAGTTTTCTGTGCTCATGGTAACTCTTGGAGTTCTAAAATGGCTTATCCTGAAAAATGTTTCTTTTTGCCATTGAATTTAGGATGACCACATATAAAATAAAACGGTTTGAGAAAATCTTCAGTTCTGAAAGGCTGTTTTCATGGAAAGGAATTAAGTGAGTATTACTTGTAAATTCTTATGAAGCTCTTTAGTCCTTAGAAACTTTGTTTTTTGAAGGTGGCTTGGTCTCTCTGCCCAGGGGTGATGGCTTTCCCGTCTGCAAGGTCTCAGCTGGTGTATGTTCATCAGACACTTTATGAAAAGTAGTCTTTTTTATTTGATAGGAATTTACTTATTTCACTCCGCAGAGGCTGTCCGGTAGTCACAGTGTCGTGGGATGTGGTGGCAGGTGTGCCTGGGTGTGTCTGCAGCTCTGTGCCCCCCCCCCCCCAGTCCTATCTACCCTCTACCCAGAGCCATGCCTTCTGCTCGGCTGCTGCAGTGCCCATCTCTGTAGGACACAGGGCATGGAGACCAAGTGGGAGGGGATGCTTTTTCTGTTCCTCCTGCCCTTCCTGTGGCTGCCTGGCTTGCAGGGCTGGCCAGACAGGTCACCTCTGTCTAGTGAGTTCTCCACAAATGCTCTCCTTCCCTTCCTCCACTTGAGGGCTCCTTCCCTGAGTCTGACAGATACAGGACGCAGTCTGAGGCATCTCCCTCTGTTCCTAGTGTTCCAGAAACTTTGTAAATGCTCTTTTTCTGTTTCAGAGCACTTGCTAACTCAGCTCCTT
The DNA here is from genome assembly GCA_963574655.1 of Perodicticus potto. Classification (NCBI taxonomy): domain Eukaryota; kingdom Metazoa; phylum Chordata; class Mammalia; order Primates; family Lorisidae; genus Perodicticus; species Perodicticus potto. The sequence continues at coordinate 36,006 of CAUYRH010135512.1, read as the reverse complement.
GTCTCTAAAACTGGTTAAACTTCAAGCAGTCTTCATTGACAGGGAGCGTCTGTCAGGGTGGCATGGACACAGGAAATAAAAGCATGTTTAGTGGAAGTGTACAAAAAATACAATTAAGGAAAGGGGGTTGCAAAGGTTAACTATAATTGACTTTGTAATTATCCTAGTTTGGGATTATCCACACCCAGTTAGCTCTAATCAGCACCCCAAGAGTACATATGTAACCAATGTTCTCTGCGGCTCAGTCTCCATGTTAGATAATGGACAGTATCTAACATTTATGGAGCCCTTTCTGGTGGCAGGCTCTGCTCTGAACAGCTGCTGGGCCATTTCATGTACGCTTCACAGCCACTGCTGGGCTGGCCGCTGCTCTCCAGCTGCCCCTCTGCTGCTGCAGGTGAGGCCGGCAGCTGTGTGCTCAGAGGTGGGCTGACCCAGTAGGCGGTGCTGCTTCTGCACCCAGGGATTTCTCATAGGTTTGAGAGAAACAAAGTGAGATTGTGCTATTTTTCTTTTTTAAAGTTTATTTATTTATTTATTCTTGCAGTTTTTGGCTGGGGCTGGGTTTGAACCCACCACCTCCAGCATATGGGGCTGGCACCCTACTCCTTTGAGCCACAGGCGCTGCCCGTGCTATTTTTCTTAACATTCTTAAGAATACAGTTAGTCTAGCTGGAATTTAAAGCAGTTCTGGCCTTGTTTCTTCACACTGGGGAAAATTCCTTTCACGGGTACCTGAGGAAAGGAAACACAGATCCCACGTGGCCCTGACTCTCCTCCATCTGCCTCAGTTTCGTGATGATCAACAGTGTGGCGCTGGAAGGGGACTGTTGCACCGTCTGTTCCAAAGCAGAAGCAGAGCTCATTGCAATTTCCCACAGACTGAACTGCTCCCAGGAGGTAGGCATCGCTGGTGCCTCTGTCCCTGGGTCCCTGTGCTCATCACGGTCCCCACCCCTGCTGGTGTCTGATGGGTGTCAGGTATATGGGGTTAACCCCTGACTTCTCCCCAGCAGGACTCTGCTTCCCACCAGTGTGGAGAGGGGCAGCCACTCCCTGTGTCTCCACCTGTCCTACTGCAGGTGAGTAGGGGGTGGAGCGCCACATGCAGGGCAGCCTGCAGTCCCGCCTGCTCACTCCTCTTTATACCCTGGACAGCATTACCCACTATACCGGAGAAGTGATGAGAACTGTTCTGGGGAAGATGCTGCCCCCCTAGAGGAAAGGAACATCCCGTTTCAGGAGAGATACGACGTGCTTTCTCGAGAGGCTTCACAAAAGGTTTGCCAGCTGGGTACCACCAGGGTGTGAGTGTCACAGTGTGACTCTCAGCTGCTCACATTTTAAGGAGCAGTGCCCCCAGGAAGCAGCAGGTGTTTGCAAGGATAGGCTGGCACCCCAGTCCGCCCCTGGGGGGGTGGAGGGCGAGGTTTACATAGTAACTCAGGCTCTCATTTAATTTTTTTTCCCTCCAATAAATCTACTTCTATTTCCTAATTTTAAGTCAATAATGTGCTCAGCTATTCTTTGTATTCAAAATTTGTTTTTCACCAACCTAAATGTATTTGGAAATGTGAATGGATCTTAAGAGCCTAATCTTTAGGGACTTAATTAAAAGGTGCTTTATTGCACATATTTATATAATATGTTACATTTGTATATAATAAAATATATATCTGTGGAATATATTTGTAAAATGTATGCATACAAATATTTATAATATAAAATGTAATAAAAATATATAAAATCTGAGGTGAGAAGAGCTCTCTGAGAGGCGGACCTCACCTTTGGTTTAGTATAAACAAAGTAAAAGGCTTGTTTTGAGACAGAGTCTCACTTTGTCACCCTTGGTAGAGTGCTGTGGCATCATAGCTCACAGCAACCCCAAACTCTTGGCTCACCCTGGTAGCTGTGACTACAGGTGCCTGCCACGACCGCCCGGCTTTTTTTTTTTTCTTAAGATGGGGGTCTCACTCTTGCTCAGGCTGGTCTCAAACTCCTGAGCTCAGGCAATCCACCCCCCTGGGCCTCCCAGAGTGCTGGGATTACAGTGTGAGCCACTGTGCCTGGCCTAAAAGGATTTTTAAGGGAAAAAATAAACTGCTTATACAAAAGAAGGATTTAGGGTTTAATTTACTGAAATAAGCAGCGAGGGTGTCACCTCGCTGAGCCAGTTCTAACAGCCTGCCTTGTTGTCCCTCTGATCAGCTGCTGTGGTGGCTTCGGCCACGCCTGATCCTGAGTGGCCACACGCACAGCGGCTGTGAGGTGCTGCATCCAGGAGGCGTCCCCGAACTCAGCGTCCCGTCCTTCAGTTGGAGGAATAGAAACAACCCCAGTTTCATCATGGTAATGTGAAAGTTTATTTTTGTCTGAAAGCTTTCATATGTATGTAAATCAACACAGCAATCAACTATTTAATGCTGCAATCAGCAAAAATATACATAAGCCATGAACACATGTCCCTCCCTGTATGCCCAGCTCCTTGCCCTGTCCTCTCTAGACACCTTTCTAGGGGCAAATGAACATGACCCTACTCCTGGCAGGGAGAGGGAGGGAGGCACACCTCACAGACGGGCTTGTGGTAGGTGCGTGCCCAGTGTGTGTAATTTTCTAAGGAAATCACTTATTTGTTGGCTATACTCTTGTGGCTTTTCTCATTTGTTGGCTATACTCTTCTGGCTTTTCTCATTTTCCAAACATGCCCATGTGCATGAAAATGGTGCATCTTTTGCAAAGATGTTTCAATTAATGACCGCTTGACAATTCAGTGCCTTTTTCTTAGCCATGGGTTCCCACGTCATTCTCTTATGTCAGGTAGTTTTGCCCATAAAAAGGTGGGGACGCCCTAATGTTTTCAAGTTGAAAGTAAATGTATACATTTGCCACTGTCATTCCATATAACAAAAATGACTACAAAGAAAAGCCCATAGGGTTGGCTTGGGCACATGGATTTCCAGGTGGCAGAGCTTCTCTTAGTGTCCAGTGGCATAAAGACTCCTGCACTTCTGGTCCTTACTGACCAGTGCCCCTTGGGTCTCCATGGTGTCTCCTTGCATGGGGTCACACATCCCCCCCCATATCTGGGGACCAGATGGGGACCCACTGGGCCAGAGGCTGGTTTCAACAGAGGCCAGTGTTCCAGACCAGCTCAGCCAACCACACTCAGGCCTCAGAGTGTCTGCACTGTGAGCCGGGCCTGGTGCAGGCTGAGGGTCCCAGGTGAGGAGGGCTACTTCCCTCACCCGATGGAACCTGAGAAGGTGGCCTTTCCTCTTTGTTCTGGGTCAGTCTGTCATGTCAGGCCAAATGCGGTGTGCTCACTGCAGCGTGATGTACCCTTGTCGTTCCAGGGCAGCATAACGTCCACAGGACACGCTCTCTCCAAGTGCTTCCTCCCTCGCGAGGACACAGTTCTGATCATCTACGGTGGAGCAGCAGTGTTCCTTACTGTGCTCATATTAGCTCACTTTGAGCTTTTAGCCTCACCTTTTCTTTTTGGTTGCAACCTGCTCAGGAAGCCTAGGACGATGTGAAGAGCAGGTGACATCTGCACTTAGGAATAAATATCCAAGCCCAAGGAGTGGACGTTCAGGCAGAGCTTGAAGAGTGGAGTGGAGGACCAGACCACGTGTGGGCGTCTCACTTCACACCACAAAGACTCTAAATCACAGATGCGAGTTACTGCAGAATAAATAGCTGATCGCACTGTTCTCATGCTATAAAAGTGGAATGTGTACTCTACAACAATCAGTTTTCTTATTTTTATCCAGTATGTGGATTATCAAAGGTTGCATCTGTACAGTGTGAGAATGCTATCAGTGCCACTGCTCATGTGCACGGCACAGTCCTGGCTTCCCCAGCTGTGGGCATGTGCACGTGGACACCAGGTTTGTTTCTGTCTGCCTGTGTGGGGATTCTCAGATCCCTGTGTCATATCAGTACTCTTAAAAGTACAGGTGTGATGTTCAGGAACACACTGTTTTCACGGACTTTTTTTCTTCTGTGCTAGATTAATGGAATCAGATTTTGGATTAGTAATTTCTCTCCAGGAGACCAAGCTGTTGAATTTTAATGCCGTCAATAATGAAAAGAAACTTAAAAATGAAGTAGGACATAGCTTTTGATATTTGAAAATACATGTTTGATAATTTTAAGCCAGATAAAATGTCTTGGGGCTGGGCGAGGTGGCTCACGCCTATAATCCCAGCACTCTGGGAGGCTGAGGTGGGTGGATTGCCTGAGCTCACAGGTTTGAGACCAGCCTGAGGAAGAGTGAGACTCTGTCTCTAAAAATAGCCAGGCGCTATGGCGGGCGCCTGTAGTCCCAGGTACTCGGGATACTGAGGCAAGAGAATCGCTTGGGTCGGAGAGTTTGAGGTTGCTGTGAGCTGTGACACCACAGCACTCTGCTGAGGGTGACAAAGCGAGACTGTCTCAAAATCTTCTGTTAGTTTTTTTTCTAATACTTTGGCTGATATTTTGAATCAAACTTTTAGATCGGGCATTTAGAGGGGAATGCCCAAAGTAATCTGATGCACAGCAATATGCTTCACTTTTCCTTTGTGGGAATATATCTTTCCAGTTTTCTTCATGTTTTAATTCGAAAAGAAAACTGAAAATAATTTCCATTTTATGTCTCAGTTCAACTGAGGGTTTCCTGAGACAGCTGATGGGAGGGGCAGGAAGATGGTGATAATGAGAGAAAAGGTGTTTGCGGCATTGACCGTCATGTTGTCTTCCTGTCTTAAAAAACAGCATTTTGAATCTGGGTGAATTCATAAAGGATTATAAAATGCTTATTTACAGAGTATACTTTAATTCCCTTTTAATCTTTAGTATTTAATATTTTAATGAAATAATGTAGGCATTCACTTCTCTGGATTTGTATTGTTGAAACCTTAACTTTGAACAATTTTTTTTTTTTTTTTGAGACAGAGCCTCAAGCTATCACCCTGGGTAGAGTGCTGTGGCATCACAGCTCACAGCAACCTCTGTTTCCTGGTCTCAAGCGAGTCTCTTGCCTCCACCTCCCAAGTAGCTGGGACTACAGGTGCCTGCCACAACGCCCGGCCATTTTTTGGTTGCAGCCGTCATTGTTGTTTGGCGGGCCTGGGCTGGATTCGAACCCGCCAGTTCGATACGTGGCTGGCACCTTAGCCAGTTGAGCCACAGGCACCGAGCCGACTTTGGACTTTTTTTACAGGCTACTTTGCACCTGTGCGAACTCCCCTTGCAGCTGTGGCTGCAGACAGCCTGTGAAGGTGAGGTGTTCTGCTCAGCAGACCTACTCTGTATATGCTGTTTGTGCACCGTAATGTTTGAGGTTGCACTTGCAAGTCTTCAAGTGCGAGAAAGAGCCATGTATTTTGACTTTATATTTTAAGTAGAGGTTTGTAATTTTCTTCTTCAAAATACAAATGGAGATGCCATCCTTATTCTCCTAGGCCAAACACACATACATTTGGTGCCATTTGTTTTTATCTTGCTGTCTGTTTACTTGTGTGATAGAGCCAAAGCTTTGACTAAGGGAATTGCTGAGAAGTCTTTGACTAGCAAAGGTAATCAAGAAAAACGGTATCTGGAGAGGAAAAAAAAAAAAATCTCTGGCTTCCTGAAAGAACATTAGATTTGTACTCTGACTCAGTTCAGGTTTGATAGCTGAGGCTCTAAGAAGTGTAAGCAGGTGGCTGGGGCAGCTTGCCACGTTGGTGAGACATTTTTGGCAAGATGTAGATGATTAAGGAGTATAACTTACAATATTTTCTTTTAATTGGGGAGTCTTTTAAGTATCAACCTGATAAAATATACTAAGTTCTTTTTTACTTTTTTCGAGACAGGGTCTCACCAGTGCCCTGGGTAGAGTGCCATCGTGTCATGGCTCATAGCAATCTCAAACTCCTGGGCTGAAGCAATCCTTCTGCCTCAGCCTCTAGAGTAGCTGGGACTACAGGTGCCTGCCACAACACCCAGCTAGGTTTTCTATTTTTAGTAGAGATGGGGTCTCACTTGCTTAGCAACTCTTCTACTCAGGCAATCCTCCTGCATCAGCCTCCCAGAGTGCCAGGATTATAAGGATCACCGTGACTGACCTAAAACACACTAAATTCTGCAGGTGTCATTCCTTTTCTTTTACAGAGTAAGAGGCAGGAAGTGTTGGCATTAAGCTACTTAGCACAATAAAACACATTTCTTGTATAGGTATAGCTATGATCAAGGCACAAAGATCTACAGGATTTTTCCTTAGTAGTTATATAAAAGAATTTACATTTTGTGGTCTGTACAGTAAAATAAACCAGCAATGAAACAATAAGCACAGAGAATCTAGGAAAGAAGTGTACGCCCATGGTGTGGGGCAAGTTTAGAGAACTGGTTTTGGACAAGCCAAATTTTGCAGTGCTGACTGTGACAGGTTTTCCCTGTAAATGCAGAAGGTTCAAAGCACTTCTAATTCAAATGCCTGAGGCTGGCACCGACTCTGAACACAACCCCGAAAGGGTTTCTCGTCATATTGGTTGGGGTCTATTCTAAGTCCTGGGCCTGGCAGACAAGGGACAGTCACTTGCTAGCCCTAGGCCCACTGCCCTAAACGCCCAAAGTCATGCCGAGGAGCCTGGAAGAAGTACCTGTCTTAGCTGCTGAGTTCTCTGCAATGACTCAGTGAATGAGTGAAGAGGGGCCCACAGGGAGCTCACTGCAGTGCCACCGAGCAGGGAGGCTGCAGCAGGCTGCGTTCAAAGAAAACAGGTGACAGACCAGACCCAGGGTGGGCAGAGGTCACTGAGGTGCGGTGGTCACAGCAGGACAAGGAAGTAGAAACTCACCACGTCCTGCGTGCTGGGACAAGCGGACATGGGGCGCGGACACAGGTGGGGACTGGGGTGCGGACATGGGGCGTAGACACGGGCGGGCAGGTGGGCCTCACAGCAGCTCGTACTGCTTGAGGTGCATCCTCTGGATGATGTCGCGGCAGTCGTTGAACACCCGGCGGATGTTCTCCGTGTCCACGGCACAGGTGAAGTGGGGGTAGCAGTAGTGTTTGCCGTCACCCGTGGCTGTGCTGATCCTCTGCAAGAGAGACCGTTTGCTAGGCCCGCAGCCACCCACCTGGGGGAAGGCCGGGCTGACAGCAGGGCTGGACTCCCAGGCACTCTGTCCATCCACTAGCTTCCCAGGGAGCTCCCAGCTGCTGGAACTAGACACCAGCACCACGCAGGGGCCCAGACGGCCTCCAGCTGACCCCTGTCCACAGGGGGCTATCCCTGGGCATGGCCAGGGCAGAGACAGCCACCGGGGGAGTAGTCAGGGGCAGGTCTGGGCTGTGGTGGTGGGACAGAACTTTGCCAGCATGGCAGCTGACCCAAGGGCTGATCTCCATTTAGTTTTAATTTAACATTCACATGTGACCAGCAGTTCTGCATCAGACAGTGCCTCTGTCACGTGGTCTCCAGGTGAACTTCAGTGTGTGCTAAGGGGGGGTCACCTGGTGAGCCAGGAGCACCTTAGGGTGGTCTGGGAGGAACGTGCTCTGCTGTCACATAACTCTGGGAAATGCAGGGTTATGATTTGTGAAGATGTCTCAGTGGGGTGCTGACAGACAGCCATGTGTGGGGAGGTGTGTTGGGGGCGGTTACGGGTTGGACCGTGTCCTCCACCTCACACACTGAAGCTCTAACCCAAGACCTTGCTGCAGCTGCCTCTGAAGATGGGTCTTATAGAAGTAGCTAAGGTAAAATGAGATCCTAACCAACCTCACGGGTGTCCATGTAGGTGACGGTGAGGGACAGTCATGTCAGAGGGGAGAGCACCGAGCAGACATGGAGGGCAAGTGGCACGGAGACAGCAGAACTGGGGATACCTCTGTGCCTTGGAAGCTGCTCGTAGGCAGCCAGCTCCTCTGAGGCAGAGGTCCCCTTGGAGAGCTGCATGGTGTGGGAAGGGCCCATGGAAATGCCCATCCAGACTGAGCTCCTCAGGTCTCTCCTGAGCAGGTTGTTTTTTTGCTCATTTTTAAACTTTAGGAGTAGCTTGTGTATCTCTTTAGTCCCAAGGCGCAGGTTGGGCTATCTGGCACATGTGCCAAGTGTGTGGTTGTGCGTAAAAGCCAGTCTTCCTCTGGAATGATCTGACTGCGTCTCTGTCTGGAGCCACCAAAACTTAGGGAATGGTTGATGTAATTTGCAAACTTCAAATAGTTTAAATCTCTCCACATACCTGATTTGTCCACTGATTTTCATTTAAAATAATAGAAATACTCTTGACCAGGAAAACAGGGCAGTCCCAGGCCCTCTCTGGCAGGCCGTCACTCTTAAGGGGTGATGGTCAAGGTAAAAGGATTCTCCGGTGGGCCTGCGACCTGGTAGGCAGGCGCCAGGGAGACATAGCACTGACGGTGCCAAGAGCATCCAGAGGCAGGGCGACCGCACAGCCGCCGCCTGCTGGGACAGTGCTTGGTAGTCTCTGCCCAGGAGGGTGCTGAGGCGGCTGTTCAGCTGGAGAGACAGGAGTGTTCAGGGCAACTGGTAGGACACTGGCTGACCATGCGTTGTCCCCGGTCCTGACCTCTCTGGTTCTAGGTTCCTCCTGCCTCAGGAGAAGGCTTTTTGTCCACCCCGACCGTAAGGCAGAGGCCTTGTCTGGGAGGCCTGGTGGTCGGTCCCTCCTGGTGTAGTGATAGTACCACGCACTGAGCAATGTTCACAGAGCAAGTGGCCTGCTCTCACTGTGCCCTCGCCCTGCCCTGTGCAAACTCACTGTCCCACCCTTCTCAAAGGACAGTGTCCTCCCCGTGCCTCTCTCTCCATCAGTGACCTTTACCCCATCCTTCACCTGGGGCCCTGCAGTCCAGAGTTGCCGTTTCACTGATGCTGGTAAGGAACCAAGTCTGCTCCAGTTCCAGCTCAGGATTCCTCACTACCCCAGGCAAATTCTATAGTTCAACGTGCTATAGTTCTATAGTTCAACTGCTCCCATGCTTTTCCCTGATTTAGAAACTGCATAAAAGCCACGTTTTGCCCACTCTCAGAATAAAAAGTTTGTCCAAGGCCTGTCCACTGATTTTGGAGGAGGGCATAAAGACCGTTCTTTTTTTTTTTGAGACAGCGTCTCACACTGTCGCCCTTGGTAGATAGAGTGCCGTGACGTCACAGCTCACAGCAACCTCAAACTCCTGGGCTTAAGCCATTCTCTTGCCTCAGCCTCCCAAATAGCTGGGACTATAGGTGCCTGCCACAACGCCCAGCTATTTTTTGTTGTTTTTGTTGCAGTCGTCATTGTTTAGCAGGCCAGGTTTGAACCTCAGAGTATGGGGCTGGCACTGTAACCACTGTGCTACAGGTGCCGAGCCTCTTCTTTTTTTCTTTTTGGAGATGGAAGTCTTGCTCTGTCACTCTAGCTAGAGCATTATGGCATCATCACAGCTCACTGCAACTTCAAACTCCTGGGTCAAGTGACCCTCACCTCAGTCTCTTATGTGGCTGGAAAGGCAGGTGACTAGCTAATTTTTCTATTTTTTTTAGAGATGGAGTCTCACTCTGGCTCAGACTGATCTGTACATACCTTTCTAATCTTCATCTAAATGCTCAACATATGCATGCCGAACTACCTGTTGGTTCTCAGGAGAAGAGCATTTTATGGAACACTTTATATTTTATGATTTTAAAAGATGCTCCTCAAGAAAGGAACTGCTTTCCTACCAAATTCTGTTAGTGAAGAGCCCTGCAGTGCAAATCAGCAAAGGCTCTGCAGGGCCGACAGCAGAGAAACCCTGTCACAGCATGTCCCAAATCTGCAGAGCTGTGGAAGCCTTCTCAGTACCACCTGCTTACTTCCTGGGAACTCACTCTGCCAACTAGATTTTTTACCATTCTTATTTTCTAACTCGAGAGGCAGCCCCCATGGGTAGCAGGAAGAAAGGCAGAGAAAGGCCAGACTGGGGTCTGAGCCCCCAGAATGGACTCACAGTGTGGACAATTCCTGGGGCTGCCCAGGCTGAGATCCCCACTTCTTCAAAAGTCAATGGTCCCTTGATAAATGTTATATACACAGGAAGGTCTCGGCACTTTACTAATTCCAAGATGGCAAAAACTCACATCCACTACACTCTGTAGGAAACAAAATATAAGTAAACAGAGCAAGTGTGACAAAAATCTTACCAAGTGGCTGATTTGTGTGAAGAATATATGGGAGTTATTTGTATAATTCCTTTACTTTGCATGGAAGTTTGAAATGAGCTCAAAATACAAGCTGAAGGAAAATAAAGGAAAATGTCAGAATTTCAGCAGGTCTATTTTCATGTTAACCGTTAGCCTGTCAGTGCTTTTGGGTACAGAAAGTGTGTTTTATACTCTGTTGAAAGACTATGTCATTTTGGAAACTAGAACAAGGGAACTAGCTCACCTAAGTGCCTTCCGCGGTGACTGTGAAGGGGATCACTGCTTTGGAGGCTGTGTGACTATGGGTGAGCAATCTAACCACTCTGAAGTGAAAGTACCAGACTTGTCATTGCTCATACCTTTGGAGAAGATGAAATGGGATCATGAAAGGGTAAGTAATTTGCAAATTGCAAAGAATAATACAACTCTAAGGAGTAGGAAAACAAAACTGCTCACCAGAAACAGGTCCCGGATAAAGAACTTGGCTCTAGTGACTTTGGGATCTTCTCCTGCATCTGGAGTTGCTGTGGAAATTACAAATTTTACTTAAGCAACAAGAACCATACAACTCCATGGAGACATAGAAGGAATTACAAAGTTGGGCTGCTGTAATGAAAATGTAATTTTTATTCTCCTCTTTTTCCCCTAAATCATTAAAATGTTGATAGTTATAGCAGTGACAGAGCTTTTCTTTGGTGCTGCTAAGGTCTGAATGTTTGTGTCCCTCCAGAATTCGGTGCAGTAGTGTTCCTAGGAGGAGGGCCTTCGGAGGAGTTCATCTCTTGAGGGCTCTGCCTTGGTGGCTGGATCACGTGAACCCAGTGGTCAGAGTGCGGGCTGAGAACGCAGGCTGCAAGGACAGCCCAGCCCTCACAGGCTTAACACGTCACGTTGCCTCTCTCAGCCTCGGTTTCCACAGGAAAGAATAGTAGAAGCTCCACAGAGGGGCTGTGAGGGTGAAGTTGCGTCTGTCAGTCACAACAGACGAGAGAGGAGAAGGTGCCCAGGAGCTCAGGCTCCAACACCCCTTCCTTCCGCCTGCGGGAGTGGAATCCTAACCTGACCTGTCGCCCAGGGGGAGTCTGTCCTCCATAGGACACCACAATACTCCAGTAATTCAACACAGGGCAGTAGAAGAGTGAATTGACTTAAATTAATTAGACTTCTTAGATCAATCAGAACAAAAGTTATAGGACTTTTGAATAATCAGCTAATTCTATTCCTTGATTGTTAGCACTGTGCTTTAAAGTCTTACCATCTTCAGGAACAGTATAATTTGCATACTCTGGGAAGTAGTCTTCAATTTTTGACTTCCCTGCCAAGACTTTTTCTGCTAGCATATCCTGTTTGTTCAAGAACAAGATGATAGAAATTGTCCGTAACCACCTAAAAAGGGGAAATAAACATACAAATTTCACATACTCGAGTAATATACTTCTAACATACAAGTTGCTAAGTTAAAAGAACACTACCATTTTCCTAAAAATACATAGGATTTAGAATCGTTTGGTGCACCAACATCCTAAGTCCACCTATAATGATAAATACAGACCCAACCTGAAAATCCAAAATCTGAAATGCTCCCAATTCTAAAACTTTCTGTGCACTGAGATGAAACTGAAAGGAAATCCCTACTGGTAATTTTACAGTTTAGATTTTTAGGTTAGGGATGCTCAACCAGTAAACATAATGGAAATATCCTACTATCTGAAAAATCCAAAATCCAAAACTCTTTGGGTCCCAAGTGTTTTAGATATGAGATACTCAATCTGTAGTTAATTAAGCAGTCTGTCACTTTCTAATTCGCTAGGGATATAAATTTACTGATATCAAAGCTAAGATTTACCTATGTAATTAATACACTTGGGGCTGGGTGAGGTGGTTCATGCCTGTAATCCTAGCACTCTGGGAGCCCGAGGTGGGGGGAATTGCCTGAGCTCAAAGGTTCAAGACCAGCCTGAGCAAAAGCGAGACCCCGTCTCTCCTAAAAATAGAAAAACTGAGGCAAGAGGATCGCTTGAGCCCAAGAGTTGGACGTTGCTGTCAGCTATGACACCACAGCACTCTACCCAGGGCGACAGCTTGAGACTCTGTTTCAAAAGAAAAAAAATACACTTGGATTTTTGTGGTGTAATTTACCAATAACATGTCAGACAACACACTAGATGAATTAAAGTGTTAACAACAGAACAATGCATGACTCAACTAATAGCTAATAATACAGAGCTTAATTAGCAGCTGACTTGGTTCTTCTGCCTTTCTGCCTTCTTTGAACAGGTCTAAGGTTCTCCAAATTCGAAGCATGCTATTAATCAGATGTACATTCACTGCACTTTGTGTGACAAGCTAAAAGAAGGTGGCTCAGGTACCATGAATGGGAAGTCTGAAAGGTTTCTGTTCTCATGTTTCATGAAATAGGAGCTGGGAAGTTGTTTAGAATGAGCACTGTGCATGTCAGCAGAGCCTGTGGGAATTTCATACATCAGAGGAGTATGAAGCTGACTGTCTATAGGGATCTTAATATAAATTAAAAATACAATCCATTAAAAAAAAATACAATCCGTTTTCCCCTTAAATGGAAATAAGCTTAACTGTTTCTTCTTGTTATAAAATGTATAGTCTTTGCAAAAACAAATTGTCCATTATAGAAAAACATATAGAAAAAAATCAAATGTCATTACACTCAGATACTTACTAGAATTGTTATGCTTTTATGCTAGGGTTTTCTTTTATCCTCCCCGATATTTATAAAAATAAAATCATGATTTTTTTTTTTTTTTTTTTTTGAGACAGAGTCTCACTTTATCGTCCTCGGTAGAGTGCTGTGGCGTCACACAGCTCACAGCAACCTCCAACTCTGGGCTTAAGCAATTTTCTTGCCTCAGCCTCCCGAGTAGCTGGGACTACAGGCGCCCGCCATAACGCCCAGCTATTTTTCTGTTTTGCAGTTCGGCTCAGGCCGGGTTTGAACCTGCTACCTTCGGCATATGGGGCCAGTGCCCAACTTGATGAGCCACAGGCACCGCCGATTTTTTTTTTTTTTTTGAGACGAGATCTCACTCTGTCACCCAGACTAGAGTGCAATGGCACAATCCTAGGTCACTACAGCCTCGAATTTCCAGGCTCAAGTAAGCCTCCTGACTCAGCCTCCCAAGTAGCTAGGACTACAGTTGTACATCACCATGCCTGGATAATTTTTTCTATTTTTTGTAGAGAAAGGGTCTTGCTATATTGCCCAGGCTGGTCTTGAACTCCTGGCTCACTCGAGTGAGCCTTCTATCTCTGGCTCCCAATGTGCCAGGATTATAGGCATGAGGCAGTACACCCAGCCAATCATGATATTTTAAAGTCTGCTTTTTCTGTATGACAATTGTGGTCATTTTCTGTGTGTATGCAAATTTATAATGGTTCCAAAGTATTCTTCTGTATGCGTGGTATTTCCAACTCTTCTTAACTGTCTGAATACTATAAAACTGAAGATGGTTGTTGACAGAAACACTTTTCTGATAATCAAAATCTTTTGCAAGGTCAACTTATGTTTTCTATCATCCTTGGGGATATTTCTTCCTAAATATTTCAGAAGAAGCCTGATTTTTAGCTCTCTGTGTATATATTGTGTGTATCTGCTGGATACTCGTTTTTTATACTGTTTCTTCTGCCACTGCAATGCTGGCAGTTTCAAACACGATCACATGGTGATTTTGAGCTGTGAGGGATTTTAGAAATCTTCTAGTTGTTAGTGGCTAAAGTGGCTCTTCTTAAAAATCAAACAAAACCAACTTTGAACTGTACACATAGTTATCCCTTGGTGTCCATGGTGATTGGTTCTAGGGTTCGTGGACCCCAAAAGCTAAGGATGTTGAAATCTCTGACACAAAATGCTGCAATATTTGCATACAATGTACACATATCCTCTTCTATACTTTAAATCATCTCTAGATTATTTATAATACCTAAAAAATAATATAAATAGTCACGTTGTGTTATTTGTATTTTTTTTTCTGAGACACTCTCCCCTGGGTAGAGTGCTATGGCATCACAGCTCACAGCAACCTCAAACTCTTGGGCTTAAGCGATTCTTTTGCCTCAGCCTCCCACGTAGCTGGGACTACAGGCGCCCGCCACAACACCTGGCTATTTTTTGTTGTTGTTGTTGTTATTGTTGTCATTGTTGTTTTAGCAGACTCTGGTTGGGTTTGAACCCACCAGCCCTGGTACATGTGGCCGGCGCCCTAACCACTGAGCATGGGCACCAAGCCCAGCTGTGGGTATTTTTAATAAAAGAAAATTTGCAATCCAATGGTGGGACTAAATTTGTTATTTTTATAACCTGTTGTTCCAGATGCTTTCAAAAAGGTCCAGGGACTCCCTCAGCCTGTTGGTATTGTTATCCTCCCGAATCACCATGTTGTAGCTACTGCAGGCCGCAACGTAAATGATGGCGGTGACGTCTTAGTGGCAGGAAAGAGAACAAGGGACACCTTAATTAGACACAGTCATGGTGGGGTCATAGTACACACCCAGCACAGAATGACTCGACTCTGCACCACGTGTGTGTGGGTGCAGCTGGTTGTTTAGTCACGAGGTGCCTCCCCAGAAGAGAAATGTAAATTTGGACTGCTTACGTTCTGTAGTTATGAGATCAACATCTAAGCAGGAAGCGTAATAATCTTCTATAAAATGCTATGCTTTAGGTACTACTTAGGTTAGAAATTGTCTAATTAAAAACAGGTAAACACAGTGGCAGTAGGAGTGAGGGCTGGAATCCACCCCCACTTTCCCGAGGGAGCGTGAGAGTCACCATTAAAGCACTGGATCCATTTCCTCCTCTCGTCCCTCTGGCCGCCGACGTCAAACATGCTGTGGAGAAGCAACAGGGAGATGATCAGGGCTGGGGAAGTGCTGCCTGTCTCGCTCTTCTCCTTTGCTGTCAGCAGGTTCCAGTCACTCACATGTGGGTCTGAAGTGGGGCTCCAGCCACTGTCCAGCCTGCACCACTGCTGGCGTGACCTGGGGCCTGGGTGACTGCCTGTCCTTATCTCTGTCTCTCCTCTCTCACCCCACGGGGGTTACAGTGGTGAGCCAGCATGAATAGAGAGGCTGGCAGTGTTCAGGGTCATACAGTGGGCGCTTAAAAATGCCATGATGTAGCAGCTTAAACCCTCTCCTGCTTAGACAGGTCTGAGTACAAGCAAAAGCCCTGCCCGGGCAGATCCTTCTTAGAACTTGTCCCAGCTCTCAGGATGTGATGTCTTGCCTCTCTTGGAGAACTGAGAAAGGGCCCTTGTTCCCTTGCCTACATCTACACCCCTCTTGGTCACCAGCCTCCTCTGCTCAGTGCCCCAGTGGGCCTTTGTCACCTTCTGGATTCAGCTGGGACATTCGCCAGCCTCAAGCCTCTTCCGGCCTGAAGACCGAGGCACACCCAGCTATCCTCGGGTTTCCTAGCCACACCTTGCAGTTCATCGGCCCCCTTCCCTATCCCCGCCTTAGCCTAAGGCATTTCTCCCTTTGGAAGAGTTTCCCTCTCTATTCACTCAATTGCCAGAACTTTCCAACTTCCTCAGGCTGTGAGACTCCTCTTTCCCCAAACTGAGTGCATGTGCCTCAGGGCCACATACACTGTCCGTGATTGTCCCGGGAAGGCCTGCTAATGACTCTACTAGATTGTCACCCGCATGCTTTGCCATTAGCACATGCAGGGCATGAAGAGGTGCTGATCAGCAGAACACTTGTAAAAAAAAAAACACAAGTTAGGGTCAAACTTGATTGCCAACAGTTCCACTGTGCCAGCAACTTGGTTATGATGTGGTTAAAAGCACAAATCTTGCCAACTCTGCACTGTGCACCCCTTGTCACATGTGGAGACCAGCCTGGTTTTATACAGGTTGTTCATCCTGACAGTAGCACCATGAGGGGCTCTCAGGGATCCAGAAGTGGGCACCCATCACCTGCAGACTGGGACAGCGCTCAGCATTGTGGGAGCCTCAGAACCAGCAGAGGGCTCCAGGGCTCCTGCTGCAAGGACCTCGCCATTGACCTGCTGAACGTGTTGGAGCTGCCGCGACATCACGGGGTGCAGCTGCACAGTGGGTCTGCGGGGTCTGCATAGCGTCTAAGGCTCAGAGGACAGCATAAGTAAAGGCACCTCCAAGGGAGGGCCGGGTGGAAGAAGGACCCTGATGGCCCCCCGGCCTCGTGGGGTTAACTGTAGGTGGAGATGCAGGGCCAGGCTGGAGGCTGTGACAGGGTGCACAGGAATGGCTCAGTCCCAGCTGTGCTCTGGGAGAGTAGGGTGGAATGGCTGAGCCAACACACGAGTGCCCGCAGACCCCTGCTGAGAGTCTGGGACAGAGAAGGGCCATGGCCACAGGGATAGAAAAGAGTGCCCAGGTCATCAGCCTGTGAGGGGAGAATTAACTTATCACAAGGGAGAAAAATGAAGACAAAAAGAAGCTTGCCCAGTGGAGCCCGTGCCCTGGCAGCCCAGGACACCCCCCTGGAGACAACAGGATGTTGCTGGTTCCAGCTCTTGCACCGTGAGTGTGAGCCCGAAAGGCCACAGGCTGGAAAGATGAATCTAATCAGATGCAGCTGCCGTCTAACAAAAGGGCCATCAAATCCATGGCAGGGATGAAAACACTGTTTTCTTTTTAGGTGTTCTCATTTATACTTTAAGGAAGGTGGTAAAAACTACTATTTCAGCCCCTGCTAGAGCTCAAATTTCACGCTGGCCACCCTCATCTGAAAGGCAGGCACTGGGACCCCACGCCTGCCACCTCACAGGCCCAGGCATGGCGACACTCACTGGAAGTTGACTTTGTCCACTTGGAATCGTGTCTCGAAAATCCCCGACGTCAGAACTCTGCATCTGAGGAGGTCCTGGGGCACAAGAGGGAAGCACACCAAGTCAAGTTATTGTTCTCTCCACAGGGATGCCCTGGTCTAACTATAAGATCTGAATTTTTGGCCTAGCACCACACTCACACCTGTGGTTGCAGCACTCTGAGAGATTAAGTGGGAGGATGCAGTAAGCTGTCATCACACTGCTGCACTCCAGATTGGCCAAACAGCAAGACCGCATTCTTTTTTTTGCAATTTTTGGCTGGGGCCGGGTTTGAACCCACCACCTCCAGTATATGGGGCTGGCGCCCTATTCCTTGAGCCCCCCAAGACCGCATTCCTTAAAGAAGATCAAAATTTTCCAATAATGATACTTTCATTTTAAAGGAAACAATAATAATTAAAAGCTCGGACAAATGTTCTCCATTTCATCCTCCAGAGAAAACATGGTAAATGTATTGGTTTCACCCTTAAAGTCTTGATAACCATGCTTTGGTTTCTCTAAGACTTTTTTGGGTCATTTATAAAGGTATTTTACTGAGTGTTATGTACCTGACAACCAACTCACAGCACTTAGCATTCTGGAAGGAGAATCTCTGCAGCCACAGCAGGGCCTTCTGTTGGAGCTCACCTGGTTTGGGTGTGAAACCAACAAGTCTTGCCTTCCCTTTCCCTTCCTTTCCTCCCTTTCTCTCCCCTTCCCCCACCCCCTTCTTTTTTTTTGAGACGGAGTCTTACTCTGTCACCCTGAGTCAAGTGCTATGGCATCATCATAACTCACATCAACCTTAAACTCTTGGGCTCAGGTGCTCCTCCTGCCTCACTTCCAGGTAGCTGGGACCAAAGGCAGCCACCACATGCCTGTCTTGTTTTTCTATTTTTGAGTCTCAATCTTGCTCAGGCTGGTCTTGAATTCCTGAGCTCAGGCAATCCAGCTGTCTCAGCTTCCCAGAGTGCTGGGATTACAGGTATGAGCCACCAAGCCCAGCTTCCTTGTACATTTCTATTCTCCCTAAGATAAAAGTTGCAGTGGCCTTCAGGGTATAAGAGAGTCAAACAGCCTCACAGTGCTGCCACCGTAAGCACATGGGGCAGTTGTCAGGGTTCCCTGCAGCTACTCTGGAAGGGGAGAGGGTCTTTCCACACTGGTAAAAGGGCTTAGGGCAGACTTGAGGGAAAGACTCAGATGCAGAATCCTCAACTGCTCTGTCAGATAATTTTGAACTCTTAAAGTCAGCCTCAGGGAGAGACAAACCTGAGGGGAGAGCAAACTTCAGACCTTCAGGAAGGGTGAGAAGAGAGAGATGCTGGTGCCCATGGCCAGGGCCCTCAGAGGGCATGGATGCTGGGCGAGTTTGGAGAGTTTGGCTTGAAAGGGGATCCCCTAACTTCCTTGGGGTTCATTAGCTCTAGAAGCACCTGGGGGCCCCTGAACTGCACGGTGCAGCTTCCCCTGGGCGAGAGGGAACAGGGAGTCCCTCTCTGCTAGTTATGAGGGCCCAGGGTGGTGCTTCTTTCTGGCTCAACCCAAAAGAGAAGGTCCGGGACACATCTGGGAAGTTGGCTGTGATGTGGGGCCCTGTGTGGTGGAAGGGTGCATGCAGTCTGTGAAGCTGAGAGGTCAGGCGGAGCCCTCCTGATGACAGCTCAGGAGAGGAATCAGAGGCTCCCAGTCTGCAGATAATGTGCACGTCGGCAACTAGGCACTCACGAAGTGTTAGAACGCCAAGCAGGGGAGCAGAGATGCTGGCCGCAGTGCAGCTCACACACATGCAGGCACAGCACAGATGGCCCTGATCCATTTAAAAGCAATCACTACTTGAAACCAGGAATCAATCCTGAAAACTGGGGCAGGCTCTGCCCCACGTACCTGGTCCGTGGGTGTGTAGTCCACCAGACTGACGCTGTCAATTCTTTCCAGGAAGCTGCAAAGAAAGCCAGCAGGATTGAGCCGTGTTCTCTGCCCTCTTTCCCCAGGGGCAGGAGGACACATCAGTGGGATACTGACACAGGACAGCAAGGACAGCCAGCAGGTTGATAAGCTTGAGGACAGTTCCCACTTCCTTCCTGAGTCCACCTCTGTCTAGAAAACACAACATCCCTGACCAAGGGACAGAGGGCGGCATTTGTTTTTTCTCCCTCCTCTCTCCTCTCCACCTCTGTGGGGCAGGATGGGGGCTGCTCAGAAATGCAGAAGGGCTTAGTCTCCATTCTAGGATGAGCACCAGGAGGGTAAGTAAGAATGGGAGTTTGGAGCTCCCATCAGACCCAGAGTCGTTTGAGTGTGAAGATGAGTGTGTGTGTGGTGCACCTGTGCGGGCCTCTGATCATGATGTGTCCTGCAGACTGAAGGGAGGGAGAAGCCAGCGGAAGGGCGGACACCACATCAGCCTGCATAGGGCCACTGCCGTCATAGCACCACCTACCTCCCAAGCTCGCCCAGCCCCGGCCCTGGTGCCCCCACTCCCCACAGGCTCCCCCACCCCGTCTCTGTGCTCACCTGGTGCTTCTCCCCCTGCAGGCCCCCCTCTGTCGTGTCCCTGTGCCCCCCACAGGACCCCCTCTGCCTTGTCTCTGTGCCCACCTGGTATATTCTGTATCCATGGTGATGTTATTATTTGTCTCTTCCACTAAAATGAAGGCTCACAGGGCAGGTCTCTGTCCTGCTGGCTGGGTGTCCCCAGCACCTAGTGCAGGGCCTGGCCCCAGTACATAGAGGTAGAATGAATCCATGTCCTTTGTCCCCCTCTCCCTACTCCAGACAGGGAGAGAGGAGCCTAAAGGACATACAGGGACCAGGAAGAGCTAAGGATGGGCTAGCTGGTGACCAAAGGATACTTCTGGTGAAAGGGGGGCAGCAGAGCCTTCTGGAAGGAGGGAGAGCACGGGGATGGAGGGGATCTGAGTGGCCATGCTCTCTCGCTGGGGATGTCTGAGTGGCACCTGTGGACTGGGCTGGCAAGGCTCTAGCAGTGAGGACAGACTGACGGGCGGGTGGGTCCCTCTGCTGGGCACGTGTACTCAGGCAGCCTGTGTTCATGAGTGTTCTGCGTGGTGGAGGGGGTGTCCCCAACTCCACATGCTCTTGCACCAGCCCCACAAAGGCTCCTGAGACGCTCAGCATGGATAAGAGGGAGGTGATGGGCCATAGCACATAACCTGGAAACTCGCCTCTGCACACTGGCAACTCTCAGCTGAAGGCACTCGACTGTCAGCAGGTGCAGGGCTGGCTGAGTGAACCCTCTGGATCACAGTGGGCCACAGTCTTCCTGGGAGAGAGGTGCCGCCCATGCTCAGCCCTAAAGACTGGGAGTAAATGCCCAAATGGTCTGGACAAACCCACTAAAATGAACCCTTTGTGAATTTCTCCACGTATTTCCTAGCCACTGTCCCACAGTTTACTGCTGCTAGGAGCTTAAACCCTTCCCCTTTGTCATTTCTCCATAAATTTATGGTTCTTTTGTTACAAAGGTATGTGACCTCTCCATCTGCACTGCTTTCCGGGTCTTCATTTCTCTTATAAAGGCTCCTCTGCTCACGTGAAGAGAAGCTGGAGCAAGATCCTCCTTCTAAGTAGCTAGGACTACAAGCGCCCATCATGGTGCCCGGCTAGTTTTTTTTAGAAACATGTCAGGCACTTGTAGTAGCTACGTAGGAGGAAGATCACGTGAGCCTAGGAGTTTAAGGTTGCTGTGAGCTACGATTGCCACTGCACTCTATCCAGAGTGACAGAGTGAGACTTTGTCTCAAGAAAAAAAAAAAAAAAGGACATTAGCTGTGTACATTTCCTTCTGCTGACCTGTCTCTCAAGGTTCTCCCCAAAGGGCCCAGCCACAGAACCCAGGCAGGCAGTAGGAAGTGCTTTTTCCTACAGAGGCAAAGGGGGCCATTTTAAAACAGTTACATATCAATGGAGGAGGTCAGGGGCGTTTGTTTTCACCCCATCAGTATGTGACTATTTAATGAAGCTTTTGGCCAAAGGCACAGTGAGACCACTGGATTCTTTATTTTTTGAGACAGAGCCTCAAACTGTCACCCTGGGTAGAGTGCCGTGGCATCACAGCTCACAGCAACCTCCAATTCCTGGGCTTAAGTGAATCTCTTGCCTCAGTCTCCCAAGTAGCTGGGACTGCAGGCGCCCGCCACAACGCCCGGCTATTTTTCGGTTGCGATTGTCATTGTTGTTTAGCAGGCCCGGGCTGGATTTGAACCTACCAGCTCTGGTGTATGTGGCTGGTGCCTTATCCGCTTGAGCTACAGGTGCCAAGCCAGAAACCACTGGACTCTTTTGGCCATCTTAACTTCTTCCTTTTCCAAAGCTGAAGACAGCTTTAGCTGGTATCCTGAGATGAGGGCCTGGCCTTGCGGTTACATTTTGGCAGCCTCCATCCCTGTACTCTCAGTTTGGCATGAGAGGTGTCCCCAGGGCAGGTAAGCCACAAGCAGAATACACAAAGGGACAGCAGTGGGTCTGCTCATTTAGGAATGGCCTTTCAGAGGGACCAGAGGTGGCAGGGCAGCCATGGCCTCAGGAATGAGGTAATTTCAACTGCAGGCCAAGGGGAGGCGGACCACAGTGGTGTCTGCGACTGCCTGCCTGCCTGTCTGAGGAGGACCAAGGACAATGACAGGGTTCATTCTACCTGTACTTACTGGGGCCAGGCCCTGTGTTAAGTGCTAGGGACACCTGGACCAACAGGATGGAGAGCTGTCCCCTGGGCCTTGTATTTTAGTGGAAGAGACAAATAATAACAGGTCAAAGAATCGATGTAAAACATGTTGGGCTGTGACAGGGCCTTGTAGGACCATAAGGCCAGGTGGCACAGAGACAGGCGGGGGGCCCCTGCAAAGGGATCCCCAGGCCTTGGAGTTGGGAGAGGTGGGGAAGTGGCACTGTGGCAGGTACTGCCCACACTCAGGCAGGCCAACTAGAGTCCTCTGGGGAGTCAGATGCTCCTGGAGAGAAACTGCAAGATCCAGGTGCCTACCAGCTCTAGTGTATGTGGCTGGAGCCTTATCCTAGTGAACTGGGCCATCGAAAAGCAAAAGGGACTCTGACTGGCCAGTGGCCCCAATGGAAGTGGCCCTGCAAGGCCTGGGAGGTGCTTGCACACCGGAAGGCAGGTGAGTTGGCCAACAGTGTGGAGCTGGGTTCTCAGGGAGACAAGCAGTGCTGGGAGTGCCTGCCCTTGCCTGAGTGTGGGTGGAAACCGCAGTGCCCTTGTGTTTCAGTGGTCTGGAATGTGGTGGGGTGGAAAGCACCACAGAAGGGCACCTTGAGTTGCCAGTCATCTGGCAGGAGAGGAGCCAAAGACCTGGAATCTGTGACAAGGTCTGAGGAGTTTCTGCTGTGGTTGGAAGGGAGGTCCAGCTGCTTGCCCTCACACCACGTGTGCTGCAATGCTTCGGTTCAGAAATGGTCTGTCCTCTTAACAGGGGTCACATGACACTGAGCATCAGACACAGACTACCCAGCTCTGTGAGAAGAGCTGGAAGGGGCAGAAAACCAAATGCCAAGACTCCACTACAGTTTAGGAAGTAACCAATTTAAAACAGGGTGCACATGCGGTAGAGAGAGGTAGCTGAATTTATTCAGATGGTAATGACTAGCTTGAGAAGAAAGAATGAAATGTGGTTAACAAAAAAAAATACATCTGAAGTTCCTTGATTAAAGAGTACCTTCCCAAGGAAGTGGTGGGTGAACCTTCTCCAACTCTAATAAAGGTAAGTGATTCTGAGATGTGGACGACAACGGCACAGCCGTCTAACCTCCGAGAGGGACAGTCAGCACTCCTTCCAGCTCTGATGCTTAGTCACCCAAGGGAGGCCCTAGGAGGCCTCACTCAACATTTCCAAGAGCACCTTCTGGATTGTTACTGATGCTGATGGTATTCTTGAAATTTGTGCAATGAAAATAAAATGCAAAAATTCACCCCCAGAGTGTGAATGTGCCACCAATTTTCTAGAAGACTCTAAGGAATGAGGATACAACGGCAGATTTCTGGCAGCCTCTGCCTTGATCTTTGAGTCAACGGCGTATCTCAAAGCACATCACAGTAGTACTTCAAACTTAGGCTCCTCAGAGTAAATGAATTTTAAAAGAATCTTCCAACTCACACACAGAATATTGCACACAAATATGTTTTAAAGGGTTAGAATACTGTCTCCTTAAATTTGCCACTGTATGCTAAGTAGAAACATGTAAGAATTCTTGCAGACTATTTACTAGAACACTAGACACACAGTTGCAAAATAATACCAAATTGCAATTGCAAAATCCTCATTCACATTATGGACACTATAAAAAAGTGTTTACAAAGCAATTTCCTGCCATAGCTGAGGATATGCACGTTTGTAGAAGTGTTTTTATTGTCATCATTTAGATCTCCCTTCTGTTTGATATTGGCAAAAAGATGATAATTCATTCTTTATAACCCATCCTAAAATACTAAAATATTAATAACTCAAAAGTCACAGAATTCTTATGGCCTTGGGGTTGATCACAAAGTAGGGACAAGGAGAATCATGAAAGGATGAAAACTATTCTATTAAATGACTTTATAATTAAACTACCAGATCGGAGAAAAAGTACTAACTCAATTTCATAAATGTATTTAAAACTACCAAAAGAGGAAAAAATAAAGCAAGTTGGAACTCTGTCAAGGCAAGTAAAAAACTTCACTTAGTGTGTTACTTAAACTTGATTCATGATAGTGATATATAAGATATAGAAATATTGGTGGAGAACAATTCTTCATTTAGTGATCAAGTACCAGGCAGTTGTAACATGCAGCCAGGTTACGATCTGTGCTCCTTAAAAATGGGTCCCCACAGTGGGGCGCAGTGGCTCACACCTGTAATCCTAGCACTCTGGGAGGCCAAGATGGGAGGATTCCTTAAGCTCAGGAGTTGGAGACCAGCCTGAACAAGAGTTAGACCCTGTTTCTACTAAAAACAGAAAAACTAGCCGTGCCACCGGACGCAGTGGTGCACGCCTATAGTCCCAGCTACTCGGGAGGCTGAGACAGGAGGATTGCTTGAGTCCAGGAGTTCTAGGCTATAGTGTGCTATGCTGATTGGGTGTCTGCACTAAGTTCGGCATCAAAATGGTGAACTCCTGGGAGTGGGAGGGACCACGAGGTTGCCTAAGGAGGGGTGAACCAGCCCAGGTTGGAAACGGAGCAGTGAAAACTCCCGTGCTGATTAGTAGTTGGATTGTGAATAGCCACTGCACCCCAGTCAGGGCAACGTAGCGAGACCACATCTCTAAATAAAAACAACCCCCCCCCAAACTAGCCAGTGCCATGGCATGTGCCTGTAGTCCCAGCTACCTAGAAGGCTGAGGCGGGAGGCTCTCTCGATCCCAGGAATTTGAGGTTTCAGTGACTGTAATCATGCCACTGCACTTTCTATTTAGGATGACAGAGGGAGACCCTGTCTCAGAGAAAGGAAAAAAAAGCGAGTCCTCAGACCAGCAGCATATTAGAACTGCCTGCAGACCCACAGGATCAGAGTTTGCAACTGAGCCGTGTCCCCAGGCGACCAGCGATCAGCTGGGACTGTCATCACAGTGTGTGTTCCTCTAGGCTTCTCCACCTCCCGGCTCTGCGTGCTCATCTGTTCACCTGGACGGTCTCCTCTGATGACTGCTGCACCTGCTCCTTTCCTTAGGGTAAAGTCCACACTTTAATCTGACTGTGAGTCCTTTGAGATCCTTCCAATCTCGCTGTCACTCTCTTTTATGTCACACAAACCCTCCACTCCAGCCAAACCTCCCTGTGGTGTTTGGCCTCTCAGACCCTGTGTCACTCCTGCCTTTTCCCCCTTTTTTTTGAAATTGGCAATTAAGCCCTGTTAGCTCTATTAGAAGCCAATTCTAAATGTCATGGACGCAGCAATCCCTTTTCCTGGTACTGACTGTTTTATGGTTTGATTAGTATGGAAGGTCGAATTACAAATTGACAGAATGGGCACTGACGTAACATGTTCATCTTGATGACTAAAAGCACCCGTATATACCTTGTCCATGTTTCTTTTTTTGTGTCTGTCTTGTCTCCATGATTATATTATCATTTAAGAGAAGAGCATGTTTTTTATCACTAGAAAAGAATTCCCACATAACCAGTGCCTGAGATACATTGGTCTAAACTTTTTACTGTATTGAGCTATCTGAACACTGCTCACTATTGTTGTGACTCATTAGGGGGAACAGAGGACGCAGAAGCCCTGAAGAGCAGAGGCAAACATTTCATTCTGGACAAAAACTGTGAGGGAAAAGGTGCAGTGCCTCTTTGGTCGCACCTGGGTCTCTGGCTGGGTGTGGATTCTAACAGTTGATTAAAAAAAAAAAATATCCCAGGGTCCTGCTCATCTGCTTAATGTTCACTGACATGTAGCTTTTTCCTAATACAACTGAAGGCCTTGAGGTTTGGGTTTTAGCTACAAAACTCGCCCCCTACCCCAAGAAAGTGTGTGTATGGCTGAGGAAGGCGCCTCCCTTCTGCTTTTCAGTGTGAATGTCCGATAACTCTGACACTGTGCTGGGTTAGTAAGGGTATCAGGCTAGTGCTTATTTCAGGCGGTGTTTTCCAAAACAAGGACAGCAGGGTGTGCACACAGTGCTCAAGCCTCAGGTAGGCCTGCAGCAGAGGCACTGCAGCCTTAGTGAGAAAGTTCTCCCAGAGCACAAGTTGTATCATTTGAGTTCCTGAACTGAAACTGACCACTGAAACTAAGGACAGGAGAGGGAAGTATCAATCCACTCTACTTTTTCTCCTTTCAATTCTAAACCCATGCTAGAAATTGTGCATCTGAAGGCAGAAAAATTTAAGAAATAGAAGTAAACTATGTGTGGAAGACTATTTCCCTGGTGTGTCTGAGGTGGGGAAATAATAACTGTCTGTCTTTGAACTAGGAAGTTTCAACTGGAAGACAAATCTTGCTGCCACAAAGAAGCAGGTACAGTAAAGAAGTAATAGGGCTCTTAGAAAGGTGCAAGACAAAGCCATACTAACCAAATGAAAGTTTAGGCAGTACGATTGAGGGTGAATTTGGAAAAATACCAGGCTATCTGAACCAAAGCTACCTCCGAATTCTTTTTTAAGTCTTTTAAAATAGGATGCACATTCATCAATGATATGAAGTTTAAAATGATTTATTTGAAAAACTGTGATTTACATCAGCATTTGCATTTCATCAAGTGCAAAACTGATGAAATTTTTCAGGGGCCTTTACTGCTTTTGAAAATACTTATAACTCATTAAAAATGTACATTCATATAGTACACAATGAATGTATTTTTAAGAAAGTTCAAGCATATACAAGCATTGTTTAATTTCACAAAATATATTAATTTTGTTGGGAATATTTGCACTGTTAAAGGGTCCTCAGTTTGCCAAAGGACTCAACATAAAGCTGTTTCTTAGCTGTAATTATTTTTTTTCAAGTCTAAAGAGGGGTTAGATTGCACTATACTCACAGATGGCTGCCTCTGTGAGACCATGTGGGTGAGGAAAGCATGACATTCTAGAAAGGTGCTTTTGAGAGAAGATGCTGGGCAGACAACCAATAAATGTCCCTTAAAGCAGACTTCTTAACAACACACAAATAGTAAAAAAAACTTAAGCATAAGTGTTAGTCCTCAACTACATACACCTGTTTTTTTTTTTTTAAACACTCATTTACACTGGAAAACATATAATGGCAAATACTTGGTTATGAAACTTTCAAAGAACTTAGAAGATCCCTGTAACTATTTTCTGAAACACAAATTCTTTTATAGAAATTTTCCAGTGAAGGAAAGGGGGAATTAATAAAAACAACTAACTTAGTTAACTTAGTTTTATGTACTTGCCAACGCAACAGTAAGTTGCAGTTTTTCAGGTTTTGAGGCTACACAGATGTGGTGGCTACATGCCTTACTTTTTAGCCAGGTAACACTGTCCTCCTGAGAAGACTGTTGGGGTACAGCTGGGCTCCCATTTTAACAGTCAAGCCTGTCTCTTTCCTTCCAATCCTACCTTTTTCCTTCTTCCCAGATTACCAGCTGGCTGGCTGGATATTTAAGTTATTTGCATAGCTAAGTAAAACATTCCAAATTATATTTTCAAGGGTTTTAAAGAGATGTTACTTTCAGACAAATTAACATACACAAATAACTAGAACTTAAAATGCAGTTCTATTTCTATTTTTGGTTGTAAAAAACAAAACCTATGTGCACAGTCCCAAAGGTTTCCCCAAACTAATCAACAGTTCTTTGGCAACGTTAGACTAACATGACTGCCGTGCTAATTAACATACTTTAGAAGTAGTCTAATTAAAGTGTTGAAATAGGAAAATAACTAGAAATATGCTAGAGAAGTTTGTATGAAAGACACTGTCAAATGTTACACCTTCTAAGTCTCTTCAGCAATTTCTTTTAGTTAAGTGGAAAATATAAATAAACAAAATTATTTTTCTAATATACAAAATTAGTGGCATTTACCCCCTGTAGTTACACAAAGACAATTATCACATGAAAAACTTACAGAAGCAGAGAGTATTATGCAAAAATGTCTTCGGGTAATTTTAATATATTATGAGATCAGATTTCATATAAGTTATGAGAACGGTCAAATGAGGTCTTTGATAGCAAAAACTAAAATCACCCAAAGGATATAAAGAAATAGTACTGCCCACTGAATAAGGTGAATATAGTCGTGTAACAAAACTAATTATTTCCGTCTTCAACTTAACGCACCACCTGTCATTCTAAATATTATCAATCACACTAAATTAAAACCCCCTACCACCTTCAATTCGATAATTCTGGGCAGAAAAATGAATACACCAAATTTTTGACAAAGATTCATATACAGCAAATTAACTAGTTCTGTTAAAAGGCAGCTATAAAAATACACATCATCACAAGCTCTACAGAACTTTAAAGTCCAGTCCAGAGTGGAGACAGGCTGGGCTTTCTTAATCTGGAGAGGGCGGTAAACCCCACAGGTAGAAGGGCATGTCAGCACTCTGGAATGTGCAGTTTCAAGAGGATATGGTAGCTCTCTAATATACAGAGCGTTTCACACGGTGCATACGTCTAGAAACCTCAGAGTGGGTCCTGCCGTCACACTTGATCCCGAAGGCGGGCCAGTCTCTGGGACAGTTCGTCCTGTTCGGCCGAAGCCACGCTGGTGCCCACGGAGCCGGTCTGCCCCTGCGGCAGCTCCATGTTGAGGTCGAGGCCCGCCTCGTCTGCCATTTCCTGGAGCAGCATATCCACTTGGTTCTGGGGAGTGGTCAGCGTCGTGGTGCTGCTCATCGTGTCTTCCATCTGCTGCGTCTGGACATCCAGCGTCTCAAACTGGTGCTCGAATTTGTCCATCAAAGCGGAAATCTTCTCCAGGTTCATGGTTTTCAATGTCGCATCCATCGACTTCACCACACCAGCCATCGACTTCGTCACCTTGCCCATGGTCACCGCCGTCTGGACTCGAGCAGCCACGGCATCGACTCGCGCACTCATTCTCAAGAAATTCACCGCCTGGTTCTTCTGGCGGATGGCATTTTCGGCGTGTATTCTCGCAACTTCCATGTTGCCCTTCTGGATGGCCTTTTTAATTTTGGCCTTTTCAGCCTTTTCCTCCTTATCGCATTTTTTGGCACTTCTGCCCAGTTCTTTGGCCGCGAACTTTAGGTTGAACAGGTGTTTCTCCATGTTGGACATTCTTGGCGGCTCCTTGTGGTGGGCGGTCAGGGCCCGGACGCGCGCGGCGAGGACACGACGAGAGGCAGGTCCGCTCCCGGCCGTCGCTCCTTTGTTTTGATCCCACTTCCTGTTTCTGCGGCGCGGCGCGGCGCAGGCGGTGACGTCAGAGCCGGGCGCCGGGGCGGGGCCTGCGGACCGGCCGACGGGCTGGGCGCGACCTGCAGACGCGCTGTCTGCCCGCACTCCGGTCTTTAGAGTGGTCAGCGCAGTAACACATCCACGGAGAGGAGGAGGAGTGATCTAGTCAGGCCGGCGGGCTGTGTGAGGGCGCGGTCGACCCCGACCCGGACCCCGGCCCAGCGACGCCTGCGGGCGGCCCGCGGTCAGCTCGAGTCTCAGACCGCACAGCAGCGCCGCGCTGACCTGCGGACCCCCCTGTGACCTGCGGACCCCCCGTGACCTGCGGACCCCCCCGTGACCTGCGGACCCCTCTGTGGCTGCAGTTCACACTGCTCCCCGAGTCCTTGTGCAGGCTTCGGTGAGTTGCCCGCAGTTCCCCTTGAAAATCACCTGCGGCTTTGTAATAAAAAGACGCAACTTTGTGACACCATTCTAGCTTTTGGATGTCCTATAAATAGCTGCAGAACGTTAAATTTGGCAGGCTCAGCCGTCAGGTTAAATCGCGCAGGCAGAAAACCACCAGGCGCTGAGACTCCCGCCCACGGACACCTTCAAAGCTGTCACTGCGGATCACGCCCTGTACAAATGCACTGCTGCAGCTTTTTTCTTCAGAAAGATTCCTCTGACCCAGCAATAACAAAACACAAGATTCAGTCTGTCCTGATGAGTTAGGTTGACGCGAACCCTGAGAGCTAATTGTTTAAACACAGTTTGTCCCAGAGTTTCCTGCCTCTCACTCTGTCACCACAGGTCTCTGTGGGGCGCCACACCATCTTCTTAAGACACAGCCCTGTCTTCGTCCCAGCCTTGAGCTGGAGGCTCCTACACAGCACTCCCTTCTCTAGTTCCCCTCTGCCAATCAAACCAGACCGTACCATGTAAGCTGGGCATTAATTCTGTCATTTCCAGGGCAGAGAATGAAGCGGTGCACCTCCCTTTGTGTTTCTTGGATTTGCTGTCTCTGCATCTCTGCCTGTTGAGATCCTGCCCATCCTTTAAAAGCCACCTTGGCATGAAGGCTTGTCAGGAGCCCGTCCACTGTGCTGAGGGCACTGCCTGGCATGGGGTCTGTATACTATTCTAATATTAATTACTTTTTCTAAAAATGGAATATATAAAACAAAAAGGGGAGAAATTTGTTTGAAGTAGGGGTAAATGATCCAAGCCCCTCTCTTCTCTGCTCACCCCCCATCTACTCTCCCTTTTGTTGGGGGGTGTCCTGGCTTTTCGTGCAGTTTGCAAACCAGCTCCTTGTCCATGTTCCATGTCAGGCACCACAAATTTCTCTCTCTCTCTCTTTTTTTCAGTCTCTGTTGCCCTGGGTAGAATGCTGCGATGTCATGGTTCACACCAACTTCAAACTCCCATTGGGCTCACGCAATCCTGCCTCAAGCCTTTGGAGTAGCTGAGACTACAGGCACCTGCCATGATACCTGGCTAGTTTTTCTATTGTTAGTGGAGACAGGGGTCTTGCTCTTGCTCAGGCTGGTCTTCAACTCTTGAGCTCAAGCAGTTCACCTGCCTAGGCCTCCCAGAGTGCTATGATTACAAGCATCCATAGTTTTCTTTATAATAAGTTCTAATTCAGTGAGATGGTTGAGAATATAATCACAAGAAATTCTGAAAGACAATGATGATAATGACAACTAATATTTATTATTATGTGCCAGGTATTGCTCTGCATATATGAATTGACTCACTCCAGCCCTCCCAAGACCCATCCTAGTTCACGGATTAGGAAACTGTAGCACAGAGCTAACAATCTGCCTGAGACCACAGATCTGGTGAGGTTAGAAATGGGATTCCATGGATATATTGGGACCAGCAATGAAAGAATGGACAATCCGATAAAGAAAGTTAACAAGAATAAAAGAATGGTCATTTAGCCTAAAGAAAGAAGTTGAGTTAGCAGCTGTTCTGCTGAGAAGGTAGAGGGCTTCAAGGTTACCAGGAATTTCTAAACTTTGAAAGAAGTTTTCCCGCAGCTGCTCTCATTGGATGATGGCAGGTCTCCTCTCTGGCTGGACAACATCTGGAGAGTGGACGGGCTACATCCCCGCGGGTGTGCAGAAGAGAAGCCCTTGTCCTCAGCAGCTCTCCACAAGCATCCCTCCTAAGCCCTGCTCTCTTTGTCCTGTTAGCCCCCTCAGCCATTCCTGCAGTGCTCAACAGGATCCGTAGCTAACAACTTTTACATTTCCAGAGCAAATTCTGCTTCTGTGCTCCAGACTCATATGCCCAGCTATCTCCTTGGCACAGGGTAATTTGTGGTGCGAGACGGTTTAACAACTCCTCAAAGTGACTGCACTCAGTCTTCCCCCAGTCTGCTCTTCCCCACTCACTAAAGGGTGTTCAAGTCAGATTCTTAGGGATTGTTCCCGACCACTTCTATAGCCTACATCTACATCTAACCCAACTCTGAATTTTTTCGTTTTTATCCTGTTGAAGGTGATAACCTTCAGGTCAGTTTCAGACTGGTAAGTTCTCTTTTTTGTGTATCCAGCAAAAAGGCAATTATTTTGGGATTATTGTCAAAGGAGATTTTGATCCTATGACAATTCTGATTGTACCTGAGAACCTTCTGGACCAAAAACAGGCAAGAAAATAAGGATATTCAGTTTATAATCACTGAATAGTGATTAGTAGGAAGAGTTGCAACTTTTGCAGTAACATTATGATCTTACAACACCAGAGCCAAGCAAACAAATTTTTCTTAGTAAAAAGAAAAGAAAATTTTAATATAGTCAGACCAGCAAATTATTATTATTAACTCAGCTACCCGGGCTGGAACACAGTGGCATGGTCATAGCTCTTTGTAACTTGGAATTCATTGGCTCAAGCCATATTCTGCCTCAGTTTTTTGAGCAGCTAGGACTACAGGTATGTGCCACCACACCTAGCTAATTCTTAAATTTTTTGTAGAGATGAGGTCGTGCTGTGTTGCTCAGGCTGATTTTGAACTCCCATCTTGGTCTCCCAAAGTGCTGGGATTATAGGCATAAGCCACCATGCCTGGCCCAATTAATTATTTTTATCATGAAATGGGGAAGACAAATATGCTACAATTTGGCACATCTTGCCTACTCAAGTGGTTACACTTGAGATAATTCAGCATGACTATGGTTTGATTTTTTTGGAAAAGAATCATTTGCCTAAAGACAGACAAAAAAAAAAAAAAAAGGAATGAAAGATACGAAAACTTTATTATGTATGTTAAAATATGCCTAGATTCTTAGAGGCATGTTTCTAGTGGTTTTAAAATGTTACACCTCAAATTCTCTATCATTGCTCTTCACTTATCACAACATTTATGTAAAAATTTGTGTTTATTTGCTCAGTAGCAGTCTTTCCCATTACACCTGGCATGGTGACATTTTAGTTTACTACAGATGCCTGGTACTATTCACCCTCTGGTACTACTACAGATGCCTGGTACTATTCACCCTCATGACAGATGCTCAGTAATTTTTGTTGACTGTGTGATTGTATGAACACAGCTGAAGGAAATGGCACTGGATACATACTCACTTGGTAACCATTTTAAGGAATTTGTGACATCTCTATATTATAGGTAATATATTACATATATATATTACACATGCGTACGTATATAATTTTTTCTTCATATCACCTTTTTATTTAGGAACAATGCTGTATTCAAAACTTTGAGACTCCTTAAACCTTGGGATATTGCAAAGTCACCCTCAGTTATGCTGATGTGATGTTTACAAATGAAAACAAGAAAGAGAAGAAAATAGAAAAGTAGTATATAAACAGAATTCTGCATTGCTCCATATGCAGTTTATTTTTGAGACAGAGTTTCACTTTGTTACCCAGGGTACAGTGTCTTACTGTCATAGCTCACAGCAACCTCAAACTCCTGGGTTCAAGCAGTTCACTTGCCTCAGCCTCCTGAGTAGCTGGGACTACAGGCGCCTGCCACAATGCCTGGCTATTTTTTAGAGACGGGGGTCTTTCTCTTGCTCGGGCTGGTCTTGAACTTGTGAGCTCAAGCAATCCATCTGCCTCAGCCTCCCAGAGTGCTAGCTAGGATTACACACATGAGCTCCCGAGCCCGGTCCTCTCTGTGTGCAGTTTAAATGCACAGGTTATTATTCCTCTTGACACTGGTGAACTAATATGGTTGTAGGAAAGCCATAGTTCCATGTGTCCTGAGACTCTAATTTGGCATCTACTGTTGTACCAATATTAAAGAGTTCTCCTCTACACTGAAAAACTTATTAATTTGATAACAAGCTGAAAATGAAATCTGAACACTCATGTCCCTCTAAAGACAGTACAGGATTTCTTCTGGCACTGAGTGCTCAGTGGCCGTCTTGCCCTGGGAGTTCACATGAGGTGGGCTTCAGAATCATTAGGAAAACAAAAATCCAATGGTAGTAATTTTCTTCCCCTCCTCCCCTTAATTTTTTTATTTTAACAGAGTCTCACACTGTTACTCAGGCTGGAGTGCAGTGGTGTCATCATAGCTTACAGCAACCTCAAACTCCTGGGCTCAAATTATCCTCCTACTTCAGCCCTCCAGTAGCTGGGACTACAGATGCCTCCACCATAACACCCAGTTAGTTTTTTTTTTTTTTTTAGTAGAGACAGGGTCTTGCTGTTGCTCAGGCTGGTCTTGAACTCTTGAGCTCGAGCAATCCACCCTTCTGGGCTTCCTAGAGGGCTAGGATTACAGGCATGAGGCACCGTGCCCAGCCTCGAGTGACTTTGTGACTGCAACCCTGAAACGAGGGACAGCACCATGCTCAGCCTCTCATGTGCAGATTGTTCTCAAGTAACTTGTGGTTTTTAACCTGAACATTAGAATTACAACCCGTAAGTTAAAAATAGTTAATGGGCAAACTGGCCAGTCCATTTTGTTGCACATTAAAACCTTCTCTTGTCCTCTTCCAGGAGGACCTTCTGACATGAGAAGCTGGGAGCTGATGTGGGCTGAGTGTGGCAGGTGGTGTTGGGAAAATAGAACTTGTCATCATCATATGTGTGTGTAGCTAACTCAGACCTTTACTGATGCTGTATCTGATCTGCCTTGAGACCCAGCTTTTACTTAGAATCGAGTCTCAGGTGGGTTAAGGTTGAGGAAGACAAGTGATTTAAAATAGCCTAGGTTACAGAATAGAGTGTGTTGGTTCCTGCAGCCATGTACTCCAAGAACTGTTAAAAACCCATTCAATTCTTGTCTACCCTACACTATACATGAAAGACAGGCTCAGTGGGCATCAGTGCTCATGGAAGGCTAATCTTGGCCATTTCTTTTAGTCAAGGAAGAGCTGCAATTAGGCTTATGGGCCAAAACATAAAGATTTTATTAGCTTTAAGCTAGTATCTTTAGTTAGAAATCAAATATAACGTAACTCAGTGAGTCTTACTAGCACTAATCTATTTTTAATACCTCTTGAGAATGTAAAACATCCCCAGCAGAGCAGAAGGTCTCTCATCACTTCTGGACTTCTATGGTTTACCCTTAAGGCATTTGGTTTCTTCTGAAACAGCCAACACTTGTGGTTGAAAGGAGGCCAAGGGTAAATATTTTTCAAAGAAGTGCTAAATTTTAAAGGACCTAAGTCATTAAATACAGGCTTTCTGAACTAAAATATACTGGGTATAGCTGCTTCTCTGATGGCACTGGGCTAGAATCTTCCAGCCCATGCTGATTTCACACGTATTTCCCAAGTTGTGGGTTAGAGGCCGAGAGAATGAATGGGACAGGTAATCTGCAAGCCTGATGCATGAGTCATATCCCCTAAGGTGGGGATTCCTCTTCCCCAGCATTGCTCCTCAGCTCAGGCAGAGAGACACCAAGGGTGCTCTGAGTGCCGCCCGCCTTTCAGCAGGTGCTCCTTTCAATAGTCATGATTAACCATTCCTACATATAATAAATCATAGCCAAGACTAACATCTGGCAAAAAATACTTAATAGCAGATCTGAGCATATTTGCAGGAGAAAGTGTGTTTTTAGAGAATTTTAGAGGTTAAAAGAGATTTGAAAGCTAACTGAATTTCAGATTATACTAACAGGTGAAACTTTGCAATTTCCTTAATGTCACTTACATGAACTAAGATAAGGAAAAAAAGGACAGAGTGCATTCACTCTGACTCCTGCTGACTAGCCATCGGGCAGGTCCCCTCTCCTGTGCAGCCGTCCATGACTGGTACCTGTCACGATACATCTGCCAACAGGTCCCCCGGCCTCCCTGGAGCCTTACAGGGAAGGGCATTAACTAGGAGATGCACGTGGTTAACACAGGGCAGAGAAAAGGAGCTTTGAGGACCACTAGGTAAAGAGTGGGAGGGTGTGTCCAAGAGACCGAATCTATAGCTTTGCTCGCATCATGTTTCATAGGAGGAACTGGAGTGAGAAACTGACCCTCAATCTGTGTTCACCTCATACCAAGTTTCTTATTTTAAAAGAGATCCAGGATATCACCAAACATGTTATATTGAAGTTAATAAAAAACTTTTGGCAAAATGATCTGTTAAATTTTGTCTATCTTAGAAGATAGATTTAATCAGTGACTTTCTTAGAAGAAAGTCATGGCAATGCCTGCCTCAGGTAGCTGGATCAAGCAATCTTTCATTCCTTCTCTGCAGAAAGGATGCATAATGCTACATTTTTGTTAATATCAAGTAGTATGATAAACAAGGCATCCCAAGCACTTAATTGCTATCATACAAATAAAACTATCAGTAAATCCTATGTATTCAGATTTCCTTAAGTTGATGTAATAGAATAAAGCTGGGCCAGGCGTGATGGCTCACACCTGCAATCCCAGAACTCTGGGAGGCTGAGGTGGGTGGGTTGCTGGAGTTCACGAGTTCAAGACTAGCCTGAGCAAATGCGAGCCTTGTCTATACTAAAAACAGAAAAACTAGCCTGGCATCTTGGCGGGAGGCTGAGGCAAAAGGATCACTTGAACCCAGGAGTTTGAGGTTGCTGTGAACTATGATGCCATGGGATTCTCCCCAGGGCATGGAGTTAAGACTGCCTGAAAAAAACAAAACAAACCCTCCCCCAAAAGAATGAAGCGTATTTTTTTTTTTTTTTGAGTCAGAGCCTCAAGCTGTCACCCTGGGTAGAGTGCTATGGCATCACAGCTCACAGCAACCTCCAATTCC